>JAQZBX010024570.1:0-30069 GCA_029593785.1 Cabassous unicinctus
AAGTTTCTAGAAACTCACAAACAGCCAACATTGATGAAAGAAGAAATTGATGAACTCAACAGTCCAATTACAAGTAAAGAGATAGACTCAGTCATCAAAAACCTCCCATCTAAGAAAAGCCCAGGACCAGATGGCTTCACAGCTGAATTCTACCAAACATTCCAGAAAGAGCTAACAACAATTCTCCTTAAGCTCTTCCAAAAAACAGAAATATAAGGAATATTGCCTAGCTCAATCTATGATGCCAAAATTGCCCTAATACCAAAACCAAAAAAAGATACCAAAAGAAAGGAAAATTACAGACCAATTTCTCTAATGAACCTAGATGCTAAAATGCTCAACAAAATACTTGCTAATTGAATTTAACAACATATCAAAAGGATTATACACCATGACTAAGTGGGTTTCATCCCGGGTATGCAAGGATGGCTCAATATAAGAAAATCAATCAATGTAATACACCACATAAACAGATTGAAAGAAAAAAATCACATGATCATATCTATAGATGCAGAAAAAACATTCGACAAAATACAGCACTCTTTCCTTATAAAAACACTGCAAAAGATAGGAATAGAAGGAAACTTTCTGAATATGATAAAGGGTATATATGAAAAACCCAAAGCTAACATCATCTTCAATGGTGAAATCCTAAAAGCCTTCCCTCTGAGATCAGGAAAAAGGCAAGGATGCCCTCTATCACCACTCCTACTTAACATTGTCTTAGAAGTACTTGCTTGAGCACTGAGGCATGAAAAAGATATAAAAGGCATCCAGATTGGAAAAGAAGAAGTAAAAATTTCATTATTTGCAGATGACATGATCCTATACATAGAAAGCCCTGAGAAATCTACAACAAATTTCTAGAATTTATAAAGGAGTTCATTAATGTTGCAGGCTATAAGATCAATGCTCAAAAATCAGTAGCATTTCTGTACATCAAAAATGAGCAATCTGAGGAGGAAATCAAGAAAGAAAATACCATTTACAATAGTAACTAAAAGAATCAAAAACCTACGAATAAATTTAACTAAAAATGTAATGGACTTGTATACAGAAAGCTACACAGCAATGTTAAAGGAAATTAAAGAAGACTTAAATAAATGGAAGAATATTCCCTGTTCATGGATAGGAAGACTAAACATCATCAAGATGTCTGTCCTACCCAAACAAATCTACAGATTCAATGCAATCCCAATAAAAATCAACACTGTATTTTTTAAGGAACTGGAAAAACTAACCACAAAATATATTTGGAAAGGCAAGAGGCCCCAAATCGCCAAAGACATATTGAAAAAGAAAAATGAAGTTGGAAGTATCACATTACCTGACTTTAAAACATACTATAAAGCTATAGTGATCAAAACTGCATGGTATTGACACAAGGATAGACATACTGACCAATGGAACCAAATACAGAGTTCTGATATAGATCCTCGTATATACAGTCATCTGATATTCAACAAGGCCACCAAACCCACTCAGTTGGGAGAGAATGGCCTCTTTAACAAGTGGTGCTTGGAGAACTGGGTATCCAAATCCAAAAGAATGAAAGAGGAACACCATCTCACACCTTATACAAAAATCAACTCAAGGTGGACCAAAGATCTAAATATAAGAGCCAAAACCATAAAGTCTTGGAAGATAATGTAGGGAAGCATCTACAGGACCTTGTAATAGGAAATGGTTTCATGAACTTCACACACAAAGCACGAGCAGCAAGAGAAAAAATAGATAAATAAGATCTCAAATTTAAAAACTGCACTTCAAAGGATGTTATTAAGAAAATAAAAAAGCAGCCTACCCAATGGGAGAAAACATTTGGCAACTATATATCAGATAGGAGCCTAATATCCTGCATATATAAAGAAATCCTACACTTGAAAATAAACAGACAAACAACCCTTTTAAATAATGGGCAAGTGACCTGAAAAGACACTTCTCCAAGGAAGAACTACAAACGGCTAAAGAGCACATGAAAAAATGCTCAATATTGCTAGCTATTAGGGAAATGCAAATCAAAACTACAATGAGATACCATCTTACACCCATCGGAATGGCAGTTATAAAAAAAAACAAACATCAGACTATAAGTGTTGGAGAGGATGTGGAGGAATAGGAACCCTCATCCACTGCTGGTGGGATTGTGGAATGGTCCAGCCACTGTGGAGGACAGTTTGATGGTTCCTCAGAAAACTAACAATAGATCTTCCATATGATCCAGTGATTCCACTGCTCGGTATATACCCAGAAGAACTGAAAGCAAAGACACGAACAGATATATGCACACCAATGTTCATAGCGACATTGTTCACAACTGCAAAAGTTGGAATCAGCGCCGGTGCCCATCAACAGATGAATGGATAAGCAAAATGTGGTACATACATACAATGGAATATTACTCAGATGTAAGAAGGAATAAAGTGCTAATTCATGGGATAACATGGATGAATCTTGAAGACCTTTTGTTGAGTGAAGCAAGCCAGGCATAACTGATTTGATTTGAGGAAAGTGATCAGTCTCTGAGAAGTAGTTTCTGAAAGATAGGTTAATAAGGGAGAGAAAGAGAAAAGAAGGTTGTGAGCCATAACCCATATGGACATAATCTATGGTAAAGTGATAGAGTATAGTTGCATATTGAAGGATAGGACAGGTGTGTAGTGATATTACTGGGTTTGGTGGCGCAGGTTGACTGGTGGGTAGATTAGGAAGGATGGTTTAGAATACTCAGGATATTGGGGGGAGAGATGGGAAGGGGACTAGGTGAACATGGGATTAGTGGGTTTGATGTTGAAAGTACAGGAGTGGGAATGCTCTTATGGCAGTATGACAAGGTAGTTTCAGTGGTTTAGGGTGTATCTTGGGGGTGCATTCAGAAAGGGGGGCATCTGGTGTAGGCTTCTGGGGAGTGTGTGAGTGTTCATCCTGTCATAATGTGTTGTGTCAGGGAGTGGAGACCCACACGGTGAGTGGGAAGGAGATGGACCTTCATCTTTGCGAGGACTGATTCACCAGAAACAGACAGTTGGGTGTCTCTTAGGCACAAGGGTGGATCCTAATAGGAGAGGATAATCAGCATGTCAAGACCTCTTGTTGCATGTAACTATGAATCTTGTTATCCAATAAGTCAAGACAGGGGAGTGTCATGTGCCCAGGGGGGAGGGGGAGGAAGGAACAGAAAAGATCAAACAGGGGGTATTTAGCGGTCATGGGAAGTGTTTTTCATTACCTTACAGTAATGGACACAGGACATGGCAAATATCAACAAAAATTATTAAACTGTACCATCTAAATTGTAAACTATACTGTAAATCATTGACAATATTTAGTAGCTATGTTTCACTATCTGTATAACAGTTGTAACAATGCTACCATCCACATAAAAAAGGTTTTAATATGGGGTGAGGAAAGGGGAAGGAGGTTGAGCATATGAGACTCTCTAATATTCTGTGTGTGACTTTTTTCTGACATAAAACTTCTTTGAAAATTAAATGAAAATTTGGGAGACACTGGGGAGTGAGAAGGATCAGGTGCCACAGTACAGACTGAATACCCGATAATGCAGTGATAAAAGGAAAAATGTTAAAAGAATTTTTTTTAGATTTTTTTGTTTTTTCCCATTTTCTGAATATCCCAATCATTTAATTTTATTTCTACTGTTTTTTTAATGTTCCATGTATTTTATCTCTTATATTTAAACATATCTTTATTATTTCATTTACCTATTAATTGTATTTGGCTATTATATGGGCTTCATCTTCAAGGAAGGTTTGGATCACAGAAAGGTTACAGAGGGGGCAGGAGAGGTTCATTGGTGGAGGGTGTCTGGGATGGGGGTTTCATGGAAGGAAGTTCACCTGAATATATATGAAAGATATATAAAATTGTTCAAATGATCAAGGGGTGGGGCATGGTCACAGTGGGTAGACAATCACTCAATAAATGAGGGAATACTGAATTCCCAGCCTGGAAAACTCTGCCATATTCTCCAAGGGAGCAGCAAGAGTCCTCTGAGTGCAGGGGCAGTGTCTGGCAAAGAAGGATGGTCCACTGATGGGGTCTTGTTATTGATGACTAGCCTTATGAGTCTTTGCTCTTGTAATTGAAACTTAGCTTACTGCTATGGGGTGCCTAAGGGTTGCCACCTGAGAGCCTCCTTGTTGCTCAAATGTGGCCTCTCTCTAAGCCAAACTCAGCATATGAATGCATTACATTTCCCCCAGCATGGGATATGACTCCCAGGGATGAGCCTCCCTGGCAATGAGGGATTAATACCAAGTGCCAACTGGCAATATGACTAGAAAAAGACCTTGAATAAAGGGGAAAAGGTAAAGAGAAATGAGCTCATGTGGCTAAGAGACTTCAAAGAGAGTCAGGAGGTCATCCCAGAAATAGTGCTTACGCACACCTCAGTAGGATCTCATAGAACACCAAAGTGGATATCACCCCACACAGAGGCCTCCTGAGGGCTCTGGAGACACCCAAATCCTATATAAGGGGGAATAGCTCCAGAGACTGATGTCTTATCAGTGGGCTTTACTTTGGAATCTGTGCTCCTGGGAGTGACAGAATTTGACTCAAACAAGTCCTCCCTGCACATGGTCCATCAGTCCCTTCTATTCAAACCTATATGTGATGCTGGAGTTTGTAGGTGTACTCCCAGAGTCTGGAGCCTCTGTCCTGCCCATGTGCCAGCTGTGCCTGGAAACTCGGTGGAGCTGTGACTCCTACTCTACAGCTCAATGGACTCACCCAAGTCACCTGGTGAGGAGACGATGATGGACAACGGCCATCCCAGGGAATGGAGAGAGTGTGCAGCATCAACAGGATAATCCCATCCACCATATCATGGGATATAAGCCCCTCTCACTTGGAGGTGGAGTGGACATCACCATCCCAGTCTCCTCAGGATTGGGGGAAGAGCTATGGACTAGAGTGGACTTACTGGTATTCTGTTGTAGACATATTGTGATTCAAGCAATGGAAGAAATTACAACAGTGAGGTGGAGCCAGTGGCCACTGGATGCTTTTTGGGGAAGGAAGGGAAAAGCAGTTGTAATACTGTTGTAATTACAACAGTTGTAATTCCCAGGACTTTGGAATTATCCTGAGTGACATTACAACGAGAGATATAGGCCCTTTTACATCAGCATATAACATGCAGATCTGTGTGGGAGAGAGTGTGGTCTACAATGTCAACTATGGTCCGTGCTTTGTGGCAAATCCCCAGGATGTGTATATCTATTGCAGGTGATGAGCCAAACTAATGAAAGATGTTTATGTGGGATGTTATGGGAGGTGTGGGAAGTGGGGAACATGAGAATTCCTGTAATTTTTGTGTAACATTTATGTAATCTAAGCATCTTTTAAAATATAAAAAAATAATAATAATAACGAGGGCTAACAAATTCCCATTGTTTAAGATAACCCATTGCATGGCACTTGCTTGAGCAGCCAAGGAAATTAAAACTGTTTATGATTCCGAATTTATAACAAAAACCTACAACTCAACAAGAAAAAGACAAACAATCCAATCAAAAACTGGGCAAAATACTTGAATAGACACTTGTCCAAAGAGAATATACAAATGACCATTAAACACATAAGCAGATGTTCACCATCATTAGCCATCTGGGTAAGGTAAAGCAAAACCTCAATGAGATACTACTTCACAAACACTAGAAGAGCTACTATTGAAAAAAAAAAAAAAAAAGGAAACAACAGATGTTAGGTTTGGGGGAAACCAGGAGCACTCATTCATTGTTGTTGGTACTGTAAAATGGTACAGGTTTTGTAGAAAACAGTTTTGTGGTTCATTGGAAAGTAAAGTAGAGAATTATCATCTTACCTAAGGTTGTGGTTGGAGTCTTTTGTGGAACCCAGAAAATTATGTTCTTAAGCTAACCCATTCCTGTCTATGCATGCCCATTGTATGTGGGGCCTTTTTAATTATATTTAGTTAAGGGACCTTGATTGAATTGCTTTAGGGCCTTTGGACTATATCAGTGAGGCATGAGCCAGATAAGGTCTCTGCCCTCTTGCTGGGGTCATATGTAAACTGAGAATTGAAAGAGAAACACCCAGAGTAGGGCACCACCATTTTTACCCTGCTATGTGAGAGAAAAGACTCCAGAATTGTCTACAGCTGCCCTGAGAGAAGGCTGAGAGGCTGAGAGAGATTTCAGAGGCTGGAATCAGTGGAGAAACTGAAAAATGTGGCACCCAAGAGACTAGGCCCATGGATCAGCTCAAAGCTAAAAGATAAGGTGAGCCTGGAGGAGAAGGCAGAGAGAGACTGGCAGACCTGCCATTTTGCCTTGCCACATGGCATTACTCCAGGATCTGCATTGATTTGGACCTTTTCACAGCCATGGAACTGTAAGCTTTTACCCTAATAAATCCCCATTATCAAAACCAAACTATTTCTGGTATTTTTGCATTGGCAACTTTGGCAAACTAAAACACCTGGCATTCCCACTTCTAGGTATATTCACAAAAGAATTGAAATTAGGGACTCAAACAGATATTTGGACACTGATGTTCATAGTAGCATGATTTACAATTGCTAAAATGTGGAAACAATCCAAGTGTCCATCAACTAATGAAAGGATAAATAAAATGTGGTATAAACAATTCAGCAATATTATTCAGCCATAAAAAGAAATGGAGTTTTGATACATGTGACAATATGGATGAACCTTAAAGATATTATGATGAGTGAAATAAGTTGGTTGCAAAAGGATAAATATCATATGAGCTCACTAATGTGAAATATTTAGAATAAGCAAATCATAGGGTTAGAATCTGGAGTATATAATAGCAGGGGCGAAGTTGGGGGTAGGGAAAGGGGAGTTAAAGCTTAATGGGTGCAGAGTTTCTATAGCAGGGGATGGAAAAGTTTTGTTAATGGAGAACAGTGATAGTAGCTAACATCATGAATGTAACTAACACTATTGTAGTATGTACTTGAAAGTGGTTAAAGAGGAAAATTAGAGATTGAATTTTTCACTAAAATAAAATATTATAAAAACATAGAATTGTACAATACATTGAACTCTAATGTAAGCCATGGACTATAGACTATAGTTAATAGTACAATTATAGAAATAATCTTTCATCAATTCTAACAAATGCACCACAGTAATGCAAGGTGATAATAATGTGAGGGACATATGTGAGCTCTGTATTTCTGTATGAGTTTTGTAAACCTAAGACATCTCTAATAAAACAATATTTGAAAATATAAACTGAAACAGGAAATGTGCCTGTAGGACAAAACAAACCTTACTGGGTGGCACTTGGACAAGTCTGTAGGAAAAGAAAGCTCCCTCAAAGTAAGACATCTTCCAGAATCAGTGGTGGGTGTGGGGCCACCACCCAGAAGGGGTGAGAGGATAATTGGAGAGGACATTACATGTCTAGGTGAGGTCACTCAGCAGCATGGTGGGAAGTCTAAGAGTCAGAGAGGTCCAAGGCAGCAGCTATTTGGTCTTTTATAGCTACAGGGTTTGTCTTATCTATTATTGGGTGCAGTACAGGCTTTAACTGGCCTCTATGTAAACAATTGGATATTGGTGTTCTACTGTTCCTCCTCTCCTGTGAAGATGTAAACCAGTCAGGAGCCACAGAGACCATCTCTAGCCCTTTTATACAATCATCCATCTCCAGGACACAAGTTGTATCATTATCTATGTGGTATGTTATTTCATAATTCCTGAGTTTGGAGCCAGTGATAAAGCATCCTAATGACCCAGAATTTCACAAACTAGGATTTCAAACCCTGTTCCCAGACACTTTGTCCATTTAGTGGGGGAAAGTCAGGAAATTTTGATTTGATTGATCTGTATAATCAATAGAGTGACATCATATCCCCTTAGTGCATGTCCCTGGCTATCTGTAAAACTTGATGAGTGTTATCTACTCACATGAAGAGTAAACAGAGCCCTCCTTCAGAGTCCAATAAGTAATGCAGGACTATGTATTCATATAACACCATGGCTTCTAAAGAACGATGGGATTCAGTCAAGAGAGTCAGTCACTGGGCCATTTTTTAAATTTGTTTGCCTAACTCTTTGGATATGGCTACCTGTTTTTAATTTCAATTCTTTGGGATATTTTATTATATCATAGAACATATTTTATTTCTACTGCCCCCATCAGTGATTCTAGAGTGGCTAGTACTGATAAGGGAAGTGCCAGGACCCTGACCCCCCCTTGGCAGAAACCCACAGCTTTAGGAAAATAAACTCCCTTTGGTCCCTGGTCCCTTTCTCCTCTCCTCCCTCCCCCTTTTTCTCCATGGAATCCATGTCAGGAAGATAAGCACTCCAGGCTGCCCCTTTGAATTGAAATTTACAACTCTGAACAGATAATGACCCTTTTCCTCCCTAATGGCCTTCTGCTTTTAGAAAGTTAAGCTAACCTTGCTTCTCTGCCTTTGTAACCCTGTCTGCCTGCTTGCTCAGGAATTTGCCAGCTTAGTGTACCTATATAAACTTATGAAAATTGGAAAATGAGGCTCAGATTTTTTGGAGACTTGTCTCTCCTCTGGGCCCACATGTAATAAAACTTTGTTCATCCATACTCCCAAGAGTGCCATTTGGGTTTCTTTCTGCTGTCCATAACAGTACCAGGGGTACTATTAGGGCAGCTCATTTGTGACATTGGATATAATGTATGGCTGTCATTTATCCAAATGTTCCTTCTTGATTGGCATGTACACAATATCTTCTATTTTGGTAATATGAGACTTAGTCTTGACATGCTTCCTTGTAAATATGCAATTATTTTTCTTCTGGCAAGGTGCATAAATACATAAAATTTGTTGGTTATAATAGCAATTTAATTTTTCCATTTGATGTATATAATCATCAAATATTCATTGTTGATGCATTGTGATTGCACTGAAAAATGTCTTTACAAGTTTGATTTTCAACCCACACAATGTGAGTGTCCTGAGACACTCACCCTCTGTCAAGGACTCTGAAGTTTATTGAAGATATTCTGGCCTCTAATTTTTTCTCTGATACTGATTAAGACTTGGCCTTGGGCACAAATATTCTCTTACCTAAATGATCACTGTTCTTAACCTGACAAAATATCCTTTTCTCAGGAAGTGACAGCAGGTAAGATTTTTTAAAAAGGTGAGCAGAGAAGAAAACATCATCTCAACCCACATAGAAGACACACTCCTTTCTCTAACCTTCTTTTTCTGAAATCAACCCAGAGAAAGGAATTCAGGTCTCCTCAGCTTAAGCCTTGTCTTTTCATATGTATCTTCCTCCCATTTATCCATTACCTTGCAAGAATATTCCAAAAGTGTCTAAAGGAAACCCTGCTTTCCTTAAATCTTTGTCCTTCTGAAGACCCTCCAGTGCCACAAGACCTGGTATAAATCCTTCAGGCTGCCATTCTTCTGTATCCTACTTCTCATTCACTTTCATCCATCTGGCAGCCCTGTCTCAACCTGAAAGTCTCCACCTTCTTTCCCATGGGAGCTACATTCACAGTCACCTTGAAACTCATACTATGGTTTCTGTTGCCCAGAATCTCCCACCTGCTTCCTTACCATCTGCCAGTCTCAGACCATTTTCAGACATTTCCTCAGAACCAGATAGTTGTTTGAAAACAGCATTCCTTTTATATATACTTCTATATATAGGCAACCACTGTACTGGGTCAGGAAATGTCCTTTTTAAATGTTATTTGGAAATATACCTACCCAAATTCCTGAGGTGGCAGCTATGCCTTGAGGAAGGTCAGGTGACCTCTAATGCCAGGGAGGTCAGATGGTCAGACTCAGCTCCTGGCCAGATTGCTGATAATGAAGTGCATTTTTGGTCTGTGTAATGCATACACTCATGCATCAAAATGGGCCTTGTGATGGTGCTTGTTAGTTTGGTCAAGCAAGCACTGGCTTCAGTGTTACTGTGAAGACATTTTGTGCACTTAAATCATTAATAAGTTGATTTCATTTATCATTGATTCCATCTAAAATCAACTAAAGAGATTTCCTTGAGCAATGAGATATGTCTCACCCAATCAGATGAAAGTATTATATGGAGACATGATGAATTCAGCAGCCAGAAGAAAGAAATGGTATCACTATTTTAGCCATCCAGTTCCCACACAGGAATTCATCCTGGCCTTCATTGGAGTTCCTATTTTGCAGCCTTCCCTGTGGAATTTGGACTTGTGCAACCCCATAGTTGCATGAGACAATCTAATAAAATCTCATAATATTTGTAGATATCTCCTGTCAGTTCTGTTTCCATAGAGAACACTGGCTAATACACTCCAGGAAAGGAGGCTTGTGTGTTTGCTTCAGTAAACCAGGGAAGGTTCACTGGCCCTTCCCAATTCTCCTGCATACAATAAACTACCACCCTGAATGATTTCTTCTGTGAAAGACCATATGAGAGCAGGTAGCTCATTCAAATCAGCACAGTTTATGATAGAACCAAAAATGAACTCCCTGTCTGGTGTAGAAACAGGATTTAATATGATATTCAAGTATATGATTTGCTATTTATAAAGAATAAATATTAACCCTATACAATAGGTAGTTTCTTGTTTGTTTGTTTTTTCATACAAAAAAATTCAATAATCTTCTCATCCCCTCAAATAAACCCTCCCACAAACCCCATCTCACATGGTCCCATAAACCCCAGTAAGCAATGACATATGGTTTCTTTGGGGCTTGGATTGACTTTTTGGTACAAGGCTACTGATATGCAGGAAATGGCAGGCCAAGCCCATGCCTCTTGAGCAGGGAGGCTGGGAGTCTTCCCCACCTTGTGATACCTCACAGTAAGAAAAGACTTCCTCTCTGATCTTATTTTCCACCTCTCTCCTCTGGCCTAGAGCCTGCTATAAGGTAATTCTGGGCTGGAATTCCTGCTTCTGCCTCAGATGTGTGCCACTTTTTCTAGATCTTTATCCCCTCTAGGCCCAGTCTTTCTTTTCTGTAGAATGTGGTCTTACCCACCCTGGCCTTCTCACCACGATGGTGATGGAAGAAAAGAGAAAATTTATAAAACAACTTCCAGGGAGTCAGGAGTGGTACCCAAGTTTAATGCTTGAGAGAGCATGATCAGCTCACCAAAAAGGCAATAAAGTTACCCTCTAGGCACGGGGACATTCTATGTGCTCTCACATTGGCTGTTTTCCTCACCCATTGGGAATGAGAAACAGGCACAGAGGAAGTACTGATAGTTGTGGGTGCACAACACATCACATCCTGGCCAGATGACATTCTGCAAGAGGAGCCTGTGTGCATGGCCCTGAAGCCAGTAGCCAAGTAAAGAAGGCCTTTTCCTTGTCTCCTAAAAGATGACAGCTTTCAACTAGGTTCCTCACTGTCTGTGTCACCTCCAGGGAAGGTTCAACTATGGGAGATGGAGCCTGAAAGGGGAATTCAGTGAAGCCACTAAGGGCTTCCTTAGGACAGGTGTAGATGTGTGCAAGATGCTGACCACCATGCCTTTCACAGATTTTCTGTGACAGATGGCCTCAGTCCTGGGTGCTATGATGTGGTGCTTGGGTCACTGCTATCCCTGTTGCTTTCTCCAATGAGCCCCCTGACTTATTTTGATCTGAAATCAATTGCACCAGCTTGTAGTCCTCTAGATTGTCCTCCTTCATGTTGTGCTTCTCCATGGCCCTGTGGATCATGGCTGGAGCCCTATCTTGGCAGGTCAGCTGGGAGCATCAGAGGCCAGGTCATCAGAACTTGCAATCTCTCTCAATACCAGCAGCAGCCAGAATGTCTTTGGAGCTGCATCAGCACTAAGCACAGGGCTCTGAGGTTCCAGGCATTGTTGGGAAAATAGAAGACTCACTGATTTCTTAGGTTCCCTGGGAGACCTCCATAGAATGAAGTAGGTCTACTCCAATACTTTGAGCCTCCATTTCCTATAAGAAACTGCCCTTCCCAAAGATCCTCCCCCTGTAGGCTGAACCCTCTCCCTTGGGTCTTCAGCATGCACAGCCCCTATGGAATTCAAGGGCCCCAAGGACACAGGGCCACTATAAGGCATCTCATTGCTTCTGGGATCTCCATCCTGGAACAATCTCCTCCAGGATGACAATATGAATGAACTCCAAGAACAGACATGCAGTCCAAGACTGGATGTCAGGGAGGACATGGAGCTGGACACCTATGGGCTTACTATCTGTTGGGCCTGTGTTGGTACAGGCAACTGAATTCACATGCCTTACCCAGATTGCCTGGGAATTGACATGGCTCAGATGAAGGATCACAAAAGTCAGTTTATTTACCACTCCCCTAGCTCCAGGTGACCAGAGAAGTACAGCCTCAGACAGGTGTGTAGTAAGTCACTTTAGCCAGCATGTGTGTGTGGGAGATGGGGTGGCATGATCTGCAGACCTATCCAGGATCAGGTCCCCTCACCACCACCACCCTGGGAAGCCCCTTCTAACTGTGCCTGGATGTCAGCAACAACCCCCTATCTGGCTTTCCTGCTCTGCCACACACAAGGCCAAATTTGACCTAGCACCTATCTCCTCTCTGACCTCACTTCACCCCTGACCCCTGCACATTCACCTCTGGCCTCCTTACTGCTCCTCACATGGTCCAGGCACATACTGTGCTTGGGGTTTTCCAGGCTGTCCCCTCCCCTCCTTCCTCTCAGGGGCTGCCCAAGTAAGGTCATCCCAGGCTGTCTGACCTCAAGATGGAATCTCCAAATCTCCATCTAGCATCCTCAGCCCTGAACATCTTTGTACCCACAGTCTTTTTTCCTTCCAGATATGACTGTCTATTCTTCCCAACCCACTAGAATGGCAGCTCCATGAGGCCAGGGAGGGCACATATCAATAATTCATCACTCACTGCCTGACCTAGTGATGGTCCTGAGGATAATGCCACTTGCCCAACTCACCAGGATGCTCTTGTAATTGTTCCCATTGCACATGTCCAGGCTGACACAGATGATGCAGGAGTTGCTCACCTGCTTGTCATAGAGTGATCCTGGACCAGAGGTTCTGGGAGGTGTACAATGTGGCCTTAAGCATGGGATGGGCCAAAGAGGGGGAGGTGTTGCTGGAGGCTGGGGTGGCTCCAGGCAAAACAAGGCATGAAGTGGGGGGTGATTCACCAAAATGTGGGAGACAGCAAGACCAGGAGAAGCCCTGAGGCCTGGAGGAAACCCAGACTGGTGATGGTCTCCAGGGGGCTTCAAGAGGCTGTCTTTCAAGGTAGGACTACTCCATCCCATTTGTGGTTATGGAGAAGGGAACACAGACACTGGGAAGGGACAAAACTGAGAATGACCCTTCAATGAGAAACTGCAAGCAAGAACCTTCTTCTCCTGGCTGCCAGAGGACTCAGAGTCAAGGTCATGGGGATTTCCTGACCATATTTGGAGGCATTGGCAATGTATGTAGGAGTGTGACAGTTTCATTCACACTGCTGAAGCCAGAGCCATGCTGGAGCTGAACATTGGAGTGGGAGATGCCACTATTGCTGGGCTTGGTACTGGGACCCTCGTGGCTGGAAGGAAGGGTGGCACACCTGAATTCTCCACAAGACCCCATCAACACCCTCATGCTCTCTCTGCGCTCTGGGATCCAGGACCCCTGCCATGTGCCCCTTCAGTCAAAGGGTCATGGACACCAGCCACCTGAGAGATCACTCAGTACCACCCATTTTCTTCAGGGGAAAACAAGGACCAGAACAATGAGGCTCTCATTCCTGTCACAAAGCTGGTCAAGAGTGGAGTAAGGACCCTGACACTAAACTGTCAATTCCCTGAGCCCTATCTTAGCCCAAGGCAAAAGTGAGCCCCAAGGCAGTTGCACTTGTCTGCCCTAGATTGGGCATCTGGGAGGTTTTGGCTTGAAGTTTGTTGCTGGTTGACTGGGATGGGGGTCCAATTCAAATGACAGGTGGTAGCTACAGATCAGATGTCTGTTGTGGGTCTACCAGAAGACACACTTCTGGATTCCCTCCCAGAGTCTCACCTGAAGGAGTAGTCCTGGAGCCATAGGGATCTCCAGGCCACAAGACTGATGGTGACCAAGGCCCTGGCTGCAGGCTCTCTAGACCTGGATGAAAAGTTAGGTATGCCCTGCTGTTGCCCACTTTCTGCCCAACACTTACCTCTTAGTTTTTTGAGCTGTTCCATTGCCCCAAAACAGGACCAAAATTGCTCATCAGGTACCAGGTTGTCATAGGTGCTATTTGACCCCAGGACCTGGATCTGCAAAAGGACCTGATATTCCTGGGATGAGAGGGATGGAGTAGATTGTGAGGTGGTCTGGGTGGGCCTGCTTGGCAGGACAGGGGCTGCTGCCAGTGTCAGGGTCATTGTTCATTATCAGCACTCTCATCCAAGACCTACCTGTTCTCATAACAGGAGTCACAGAGCTCCTCCTCCAGGTAAAGGTCCCAGACACCACCTCCGAACTCACCCCAGTGTTGTAGGTCTACTTCATCTATTTGAATCAAACTTTACCCTTAGAAAAGCAGAAGGCAGCCCAGCAATATAATGTCTTGACCCAGTGGGTCTCTGACTTTCCCACCAACCTGTACCTTACCCTTGCCGTGATGCCCACAGCTACTCACAATTTTTTTCCTTTTTACATAATAGATCATTCACTACAGGAAGATACAGCCCAGCTCCATCACAAGAGGTCCCTCAGGCCATTATCAGATCCCCTCATCCCTTCTCATATGCACTACTGGGAGGACTTACAAAGGGACAGGCCAGCATTCCCAAGATTTGGAACTATTCAGGTTTGGGGAAGTAGAGGAGGAGGACCTGGGGCAGAGGCTAAGGAACCATCCATTCAACCCTCTCTGATGACAGAGGGAAAAACTGTAGGGTACGTGTGAAGGAACTGCTTGGCCTATTTCCAAGCTGTGGAAAGGGCCAACATCACTCTTCCACCAAGGACAAAATTGATGCAGAGGCCATGCCCAACTCAGGCAGAGCTTTGTTCAGTTCTGCAATCAGAAAGGAATGCTTCTGCTTACTCATCTGGAAATTGGACCTGACACTTCCAGCTCACAGGAGTGCATTGTGGCCCCTATGGGCAAGGTGTGTCCAGGGCTGAGAGCTCAGGACTCTGGAAGGGGCTCTTTCCCCAATGCCTCTGGGTGCTCTCTGTCCACCACAATCCCAGGCCCACTCACATCCAGATGGTCTGAGAGATATCTACATGGCCTGTTCCCTGAGGAATGCCCCAAGGTAGAGAATAATGCCCCATATGACAATATGTGGTGTCAGGTGGGGAAAATCACCAGACTCAGACTCATAACCCCCACACAGACCTCTGACTGCGAGCAACTGGGAATCTTTGCTACCTCCTTCCTTGTACCCCTCCAAGCACCAAAGACCCAAATATCACTTCTAGTTACCTAGAAAATGGGGTCCCCTTTGTATCTTCAAGGACAGCCCCATTCTGCCCCACCCTGGCCTCAGGCATAATCATCCTCTCCTGTGGCTGCATCTGCTGGGCTCTCTTTGGTTTCATCCCCAGGGTGGAATGTTTGGAGGTCTCCTCCTTCAGGATTGAGATCAACATCAGTGAAGCCATTCTTCCCTCACCCAATTGACCGTATAGCCTGACCCAGGGCCTTGGACAGGCTACCCGCCTTGACTGGTAGAAATGCTGCTGTCACCAGCCATGAACTCTGATTGGAGATGTGAATCCCAGGTTCAACTCTTTCTGGGTGTGTGACTTGGGTGAGCTGCCTGGTCTCCGTGAGCCTGGTAACTCATCTGTAAATTGTAGGCAAAAACTGCACCCATGAACACTCAGAGCTACATCCTGGTATTGTGGTGCTCTCTGCATCACCTTCTCCAACTCAGAGCCATGGGAAAGCTCACTGACATTCTTGTCCTCCATTGAAACCCTCTCCTCTCCATGAATAAGGCCCCACAGATTGTAATCACTCCATTTCCAGATGAGCAGACATATCTCTAAGAGGGCAGTGACTTGTTCCTGGCCTCTCAGGGAATTGGCTCCACCCTCAGTGTTAGACCCTCTCAAGACAGTTACCTCATCATCGACCACTGCTGACCCAAGTTCAGTTAACCCACCCTTACAGCATGTAGCCTGGAAAGCTGGAATGCTGCCAGGAGAGCCACTGAAGGAGAGGGAAATGGTGCCTCTGGAAGTCTGGTTGAGCAGCTCCTCCTGCATCAACCCCTGGAGTCTCTGCCCCACAATCTCTTCCCAAGGCCAAGCCAAATGCTTCTGCCCCAAACAGCCCTTTATGAAGCTCCTCTTGCAGAAAACTTTCTCTTGCCCACCCAGGAAGGGGTCATCTTGATGTATCAGCTCTGACTGGCCAGTTAAGACACAGGCTACAAGCAGCAACGGACATCAATATTTTTGCTTCCTTTTTCTTGTTTTACCTGAGCCACCCAGATTCACAATTTTCTCAAATAATTCTTATAACTATCTGGAGATAAGTCACTGGTAAGAAGGCCTCAGGATAAGAGCCTTTCTCACATAAAAAGAGACCTGCTAAATCTTCTGGTTCAACATCTTCTTCTGGAAAAGCCCAACTGTTGCCATCACATCTGATGACCAGGATCTACTGCCCCTCACTGCTCCCCAGCTGCATGTGGCCAAACAAATCCCTCTTTCTCTTTGCCCAGACATGATCAGACTGGAATTTTTCAAGAAACTTTCACAGTGAAAACAAGAGCTCTGCAGTCTTCCCTGACCACAACCCTTGCCTCTACTTTACCTGGATCAGCAGATCCCTGCTCAGTGAGGGGTTCTTCATAGTTTGGAATTCACAAGTGTTGTCCTTGGGTAGGAAAAGGAAAGGAAAATTTGGGGAATAGTGATGAGGGGTGAGAGAACAAATTTGTGTTATTTGGGACCCAAAGGATTCTAACTGCCTGGATGAATGGTTATGAATCTAGGTGACCCTGACCACACTAGGGTCACCGGGTACTGAGGGGTGAGCTCTCAGGTGAAACAACTTACATTCCCCTGCCATGGCACCTGAACAGATGGTTTTACTAATTTTGATTTCATTTTTTAACTTTATTTTGTACATTTAATAATTGAAAATATAAACAATTAAAAACTAAAAGGTAAACACAGATGAATAAATATATACATTTCTCAATTAAATGTAATGGATACATATAAATTTTTTTTAATCAAACAATATGTTATACAATATATTTGGTTCATAGTAAAGCATTCATATAGCATTTGTCCTTTTGTGTCTGGCTTGCTTCACTCAACATAATGTCCTCCAGTTTCATCCATGTTGTCATATGCTTTATGACTTCATTTTTTCTTACAGCTGCATTATATTCCATCGTGTGAATAGACCACAGTTTGCTTATCCATTCTTCTGTTGATGGACACCTGGGTTGTTTCCAACTTTTGGCAAAGGTGAATAATGTTGCTATGAACATCGGTGTGCAGATGTCTGTTCATGTCACTGCTCTCAGTTCTTCTGGGTGTATACCCAGTAGAGGTATTGCAGGGTCATGTGGCAAGTCTATATTCAACTTCTTTAGCAACTGCCAAACAGTCCTCCATAGTGGTTGTACCATTCTGCATTCCCACCAACAGTGAATAAGTGTTCCTATCTCTCCACATCCTCTCCAACACTTGTAGTTCTCTGTCTTTTTAATAGTGGCCATTCTGATAGGTGTGATTTCAATTGAACAAGTCTTGTGGGGCCTTTTAGCAAACATTTGGAAAGCTCCCATGTGGCTCAGCTCTGTACCTGACAGGAAAGACACCCCTCCTGTCTTCAGGAAGAACTGCTGCTGTCAAGTCACATGGAGAATGAAAGCCCCTCCCCCAGACTGGGTCCTGGCCACAAAAAGTGCTGCCTTCCAGCAGAGCCCAGGCCACTGTACCACAATGCACAGCCTAGGATAGATATTTTGTCCCCCTGGGGCTACTGTGGTTAGAGGCCAACCTACCTGGAAACTTCCTCCCAGGTCTCCTTCAGGCAGTGGATTAAATTGCTCTGAAGAGCAGAGGATGGCATGGAGGGAAGAGTAGTTCCTGAGTATTTGGCACTCCTGGGGAAGGATAAAGTAGCAAACAGTAAGAGAAAGCAGAGCCCCCTCCTGCTCCAGCATCATTTCCACTCAGCTGGCCTTTCACATGCTGGAAGATGTCGATGTCAAGGGAACCCTCATGGGACTCAACCTAAGGATAGAACATAGGTAGGAAGTAAGTGCACTGCTCTGGGACATGCCAAGAATGGACTGTGGCATTAGACAGGAAGGGTCTGGGGACTGTGAAGGGGACATGAGTACAGATTCCAATCCTAAGTGCTGATTAAAATAGAAGAGTGAGATCCAGAACCCGGGGTGAGGACTGCTCTTGGATGGCATACTCTGGCCCTATCTGTGTACTTTGGGCTCTGGTTCCCAAGGCAGGTGGTGATGATGCAGTTGACCACATGATTGAACTGATTGACAGTGGTATGTATGGAGGGTGCCAGGTGCTCCTTTTCTTTCTTGTGGTGCTGGTACCAGATGGAGCCCAGGCAATTATACAGCACCATCTTTTTGAACAGCTCCTGGGAAGGATGGGAGTGTCACCCAGTCATGCACCACCCAGATGCAGATTGCAACCCCCAATCCATGGAACGGTGTTCTCATTTGCAGCTCTGCAGGATGAGGGTGTGTCTTTAGCTTGGTGGGGGGTTCCTGAGTTTGGTTCTCTGACCCTCTATTGTACTGCACATGTGAGAACCAGGAAACATTTCTGACAGGGAGGTGAAAGCTGTATCTTCCTCAAGTACATCCTCACTCCTTCCATGCACCAGAGAGGAGTCCATGCCCCACATGAGGAGGGAGCAGCTTCTGCCTCTCCTGATATTTCCTTTGGTGTCTCACTCTTGTTCAGATGCCTATATACTCTTGGGGTTACAACCAAGGGCTTCATTTGTATGCTACCCTCATGTCCAGTACCCATCAGTGTCTAATACATCTTGAGGCTCTGAAGGTCCCCTGGACAGATGGGTGGGTGAGTCATGGACCAGGCTGCACCTCTAAGAGTACATCTCTGATTCCCAATGGGCCAGGCACCTCACAAGCCTTCATTTGTTCTATCTCTATGATGAGTTTCCTATGATCTACTTTAAAAATGGGGAACAAAGGCCTTCAGAATTATAAACTTGCCAGTTTTATCAGGTTGGAGAATGGTGGGTCTGTGATTTAGACTCAGGTCACTGAAACCCAGTTGAGGGAATGGCAAGTCTGGGGTAGCAGATTCCAGAGAAGATGCCCCCACCTTCACCCTGCTGAGCTCAGCTGTTCGCCACATCCAATAGTGTCAACTGTTCTGCCACCAGCTTGGATGGGAATGTCAGGAAGTGAGATGTCACCTAACCTTCCAAACTCAAGGGTCTCAGGTGAGAAACAGGAAATCTATTGAGGTGAATGAAGGGCTGGCATTGATTTCAGATCCAGAGGTGGCCGTGGAGCTGGCATCATATCTACTGCCAGCTCTGGCACTGGTACTAGTGGTAGTGAAGTAACCAGCTCCAGCACTGTAGTTGGCAATGTCACAACTTCTGGAGTTGACAGTGGAGATGGCAATGTCCAGCCCTGGACATAGTGCTTCTGCTGGTGAAGTGGATGGCTCCAGATTAGGAGCCATCAATAACTGTACCTCTAGAGGTGGCAGTAGAGGTGGCATCAGAGCATATGCCAGTTTTGTAAATGATGTTACAGCTGGTGATAACATAGTTTCCAGCTCTGGAGCCAGTGATGATGTTAACTCTGGATGTAGCACTGGAGTTGGTGCCAGAGGTTCTTGCAGCTCTAGAGTAGCATGATGTCTGGTGCCACTGATGGAAATGGCTCTGGAGGTGGCACTGGAGTGGTTTGTATCCCTGGTTCTGACATAGAGAAGGAAAAGGAAGAAGATGCAATCACAAGACTTGTTTTCAACGAGCCTTCCCAAGTATAAGAATGATTGCACTGTCTGTACCAGCAGCTCCACCCAAAATTGCCTCCACAGGAAGTCTTCCCAGATTTCAAACCCCCACATTAGTGGTCTAAGTTACTCTTTCTATGGGCATAAATGCAACCTCTGGCGGTTCCTTCTTGTGTAACCCAGCCCCTTCCCCTTCCCCATAGGTTACTGTGATAGTTCCAGGTATCCTCACCCACTGTCTCTGTCTAACTGAGCTTTATGGGCTCCAGCCAAGAAAGGAGAACTTGAGCGTGGCTCTCCAAGGCAGACCCAGGCAGGCTGACATGCCCAAGCAGGCTGACTTATGCAAAGGCCACCAGCTGCTTGAGGCAGGGAAAGTCCAGAGGCTGGAAGAAACCCTCTGGGTACTTATCCAGAAAGATGCAAACGATGCAGGAGATGGTGCTGGGGGTGGGTGAGCAGCAGTGAGAGGAATGGCCATTGCTGCCCCACAGCCCTCTGATGACCACCATCCCATGGCAGTGCTTTATCTCAGAGAAACCAGACATAAATCTCTCTCCCCTGAGCCCCCACCCATTGGAATATAACCTTCATGAGGACATGGAGACATTCTGTCTGTTCTGCTGATTGCACAGCACTGACACACAGTGTGAGCTTTACAAAAATCTCACCCATGAGGGACAAGAGCCTGTCCTCCTGTCACAGCCTGCCCTGGTCCCTCATGACTCCTCAAACCATTGTTTGTGCCCTGAGATCAAGCCATTCCTCTTCAATCCATGTTTGGGTCTCTTCTTGCCCCTGACACTGGCCTCCCACTGAGCATAGGCACAGCCCACCCCAGCTCCCTGGCAGCTAGGTTCACAGAGTTGAGTACTGAGGCAGATTTGTGAGCTGCTATCTCATCACACCTCCAGATCCATATCCCTGTCATGTGGTGGGGTGGAGGGACAAGCAAATCTGGTGTGGGACCTGAATAGGCTCAGTGCATCCAGGGGGCCCTCTTCACACTGTGCACTAGAACATTTCCACAATTCTCTTTGTATCCTGTCCTACTGCAGGGAATTGACACCTGGCCTCTGTTTTCCAGTGGGAATCATGGAATTCAGGGTTCTACTCAGTGCCTCCTGCCAACAGCCCCAAACTACCTATTCTGCCTGGGAAGAAGCAAGCCCTCACTCTTCAACCAGAGCTCATTCAGTTTTTCAGACATTCCTGGCATTCTCAAGCCCCATCACCAAAAGTGTGGTCATCTGTGTATCTGGAGGAGACATGAGGGTGCTACCTATAAATACTGGGTACAAATACTGTTTCTATTGTCTAGTGTTACTCTCTGACTCCCTGACTAGAAGGGAAGCACGGGTGTTCAGGGATTTTTCCAACTTTCTCAAGTGAAGTCAGCTAAGGGCCTTAGAAAGTGCCTTCATATAGGGACACATCCTAGATATTTGCTGAATGAAGGAGACATGAGCTGCACCATTCCTGACAAGTAATGGGACTCCCAGCTCATCTGCCAGCTGCCAGTGATTCTGGCTCAGGCTACATCAAGTAGTAAGCCCACATAGATGGATTCTTAAACTTCCATTCAATGAGAATTCATGATCCCAAAGGGCACATTGAGGCAGAACTTCTTCAAGTGGAGAGGAAATTACTACTCATGGACAAGCCCTCCCCACCAAATACCCTTTCTTCAGAGGAAGCACAAGGAAGCACCTTCAATGGCTCAGCCCACTTAGTCTTGGTGAGGACCCCAGAAGATTTTTCCTGCTATCAACCCACTTTTAAGAAGAGCAAACTGAGGCTAGTGATGTTCCCCAGGCACACAGCTGGTGGGTGGAAGAGCCATCATTGTGGACGAAGGGCAGGTGCTTACACTATGAACAGCTTCTCCAGGACATGTTTGATGGAGTTGAAGGACTGGTAATTTGTCAGGAAGATGTTTAAGTAGACTAGGTTACCCTCCAGGATGGAAGACACTAGGGGCTCCATGAGCTTCTCCCATGTGCCCACCTTGTCAGTGTGCACCTGGCTGTTCTGGGCCCTCTTCAGTGCTAACTTGTTTCCACACTGGGAAGGGGAAGAGCAGGAGCACATGGTCAGCATTTGCCCCATGAACTATAGGAGCATGGGACTTGCAGACCTGTGTTGCCCAAGCTCACTGTGCCTTGAGGCAAGAAGTGGGGCAGGAGTGCCTCTAGCAGAATAAGTTCCTGTCCTCAAAAATAGCATTGACATGAGGAAATGATTAAATTATTAGATCCTTCCCAGCATTCTGGTAGCTGATGAACAGTAGGACCTCGTTGTTTCACTGCCTGGAAAGAACATGACCGCCTGAGCCCTCGTAATTCATCCTCTTCCCCAGATAAGGAATGCTCAAATGGTTTTTCAGGGTCATGCAGATCAGAACTGGGAGCCATTCATGCTGGGGCCATGTGATATTCTCTCAGTCCTATGAGATGTGTGGTCTGCTCCTTATATGGATGAAAAGGGGCTGTTCACATCTCATCTTTCCCACATTGGATGCAGTGCATGGAGAAGACAGGATTATGAGAAAACCTTGGATTTCTAAATGACACACTGATTTTTCTGTCTTTTGAATTAAAGGGACTTCTGAGAATTTGTAGCCATGGTCATCCCTGCACCAGCAAATTAGCAAATATCAGGAATTTACAGGTGGGAGAAAGACCCCCACAGGGATGAGGATCTGAACAGAAGCCTCAGAGAAGAGCAAATCCAAATGGCTGGTTTGGCATCTCCACTTCTAATAGGACAATTGCAATGCAACACACCCAAGTGGTGCCATTTTCCCTCTGATAACAGATTGGCCAGAATGAAAGAGAATATTAACAGTCAGGATTTGGGGTTGCAAGGAACTGAGCCACTGAATTGTTTTGGATGTTCTAGGGCTCAAGCTGTTACATTTCCCTATGCAGGTGTGTGACCCAGCCATCATATTCCTGGCAGTCTATCCCAGCAGGCAAGGAGAGGAAACAGGTCATTAAGACACATGAAGATGTGTAGAGTATTACTCAGCTGAATGAGGCCCCTATTCCTGGCCTGGAAAGTTCAAGATGTGTTATGTGCGTGTGCATTTTACACATGCACATATCATAAAGTGAGCCCCTTTGTATCATAAAATGATCCCCTTTCCTTAAGGGTCAAAACTACATTTGAGACATGAAGGAGTGTATAGCTTATAAAAAGTGTGAAGGAAAGACCAGTCAACTACTCCAGGGGACACCTGGGTTTAGGGAGTGACAATAAAAGCCACAAAATCCAAAAGTAACCTTGGCTTCATAACAGTTAAAACAATATTGTCTCTTCAGATGTTCCTACAAATGTGTGTAAAGTGACTCTCCACTTGGCTGAGAACTTGGCATCCCAGAGTGTTGGGGTAAGTGAGGGATGGAGGCTGAGGAGCCTTTGGGAGTGGGACTGTGGGTCATGCAGATAACAAATCCATTGGAGGATTCCATAGGAAGACACCAGGTAGGATACAGACCCTCCAAACATCCCCAGGTGTCTCAGGACCCTGGTGTGGAGATGCCACCCCATGTAATCTCATCTGGATGCAGTGCTGGCAGGGACCCTTAAGCTGATCTTTGCTGAGTTTCTGCATGGAGCTCTGTAGACACATGCCCAGTAACCAGGAAGGAGTTGTCAAGAGGCTGCCTGGTGATTGTCACAGGGTGGGCACACCACACTATCTCTGTGAAGCAGATCAGGCACAGAAGGGTGACTGAATACACTACTATACCACTTGGATTGGGCACCAGGTCTAATATTAATAATATATGTTGCCTCCCCAGCCATCACTTGCCTTCCCACCAGCCATCTGTGACCTGAGATATGAACACAAAGGGCCCACCATGTTTCCAAACCTGACAACCTGCTCCTGCCCTAAGATGGTCCTGTTCCTCATGCCTCCCACATACTGAAAGAAGGGAGGATTTGGAGCTGCCAAGGTAAGGTGAAAGTGGTGGCACAACTTGAATTGGATGGTGCTGGGTCATGCTATGTTACCTTTGTGAACATCCTGGTTAATGACCAGTGTCTCCACCATTGAAGACTGAGCCAATGTCTACACTGATGGAAAAAAGGTCATATTCCCAGTTTTCTTGAGGCCAGTACTTCTTGACCAAGGAGTGCAGAAGGAGAACATCTTGCTTTCTTGAGTGTCTCTGGCTAAATGAGCTAAGTAGGGGGCTCTCTGTGGAATCTCAGTATCTGGTTACCAGGGTTCCAAATTCTGTTGTGCTCTATCTCCAAGGGAGCGATGTCTCTTCCAAAGAAGTGAGGTCACCACACTTACCTGACAACCCTCATGAGCTAAGACCTCCATGACTGTTCCTCAGGACTGCTGGCTCCTCATCCTCCTCAGCCATGTCATCCTGTAAACTGCACAGAACTTCACCTGCATATCCCTCCCCACAAGTGCTGGGTGAAGACAGGATTCCTGGTATGAAGAGATAGAGCTGGATTCAAACCTGGCTAGTCAGTTTTGTGACCCTGTTCTTGTTATTTAACCTCTCAGTGCCTCCCCAGTCTCCACACATACACAAGGGGGAATATTCTAGCTTCTAATTCCTGGCTTCTCAAGTTTATGTGTGATACTTACTGTAAAAGTAATGGGCTGATGTCTCAATAAGTAAAAGAAACTCACAGGTGTAAGAATTAAAAGAAGGGGTGCTTAATAAGATTAACTACCACACACAGCATGGCTGGGTACTGGCTGTGTGATCCATTCATTCCCATGTCTTTCATTCCCATGAGATGTTATTTTTCTATTCAGGCTTTCAAATTCTTCTTTGTGCTTGCTCAGTGTGTTCTTGATGTCCTTTATCTCTTTATTCATATGTCTTTCAACTAATTAATTTCATTTTGGAAAGTTGTATACATCTCATTATTTGTCTCAAATCCTATGTCTCATCTAGGCTTTTATTATATTCCTTTGCTTGGGCCATTTCTTCCATTTACTTGGTATGGCTTGTAATTTTTGCTGATGTCTAGGCATCTGGTTACTATGGTGAGTTTGCTCTGATGCTAAATTTCTTTCTCTTTCATAGGGTTTTGAAAGGCTATGTGTTACTACTGTTCTTTGATTCTTGGTTCAATATGTTCTTGGTCTTTAGGATTGTCTCTGTTGATCAAATCTAGGCCCTGAATCCAATAATGGGTTGCAGACCCTCTTCCAAGGGCCTTGAGGAGGGAGACTGTAAAGGCAAGAAAAAGCCTCTTAATTTCTTTTAATTTCCTCACATGTACTTCCTTGGTAGGCCATCAGATGGTGGTCCTCCACAGCCCTCTCAGTTCAAAGACTGGTTGGAGTATGTTATCTGCAACACAGACTGTATCAATATGATAGAGGATCCTGCCTAGAAGCTAAGAGATTTATAATTCAAACTTACTCAGAACTTCTTCTCAAACCTTTGCTACCAGACCTTCTCTTTTCTTGGTTAGGAAATATTTCCACTCCTCTCTGCATCCTCAACAACCAATCCCAGTCCTGGTCAGTAGGGATGATGATTGACAGGGTTGGATTTCTTTAGTCCCATGCCAGCTCCCAAGGCAAACAATGATACGACCCTTCCCAGAATGGAAGAACTCCTGGGACATAGCAGACCAAATTTTTGCTTCAAAAGCTGAGCCAGACTTACTTTTCACCCCTCTCTCTCCCATTTCCTGGGGAGGTTGATCTCTGTGGCCCCCTTTGTCTATAGCCACTGGGCTGAGGCCTGAGAATTCAAAATTGTCTGTAAGGTGGAGACAGCACTGGCAGCTGCAGCTGCAGGTTTATTTGACACTTTTGCCATCAAGATTCTTTTCCTTTGCCCCTCTCTCTTCTCAGCAGTGTCCAGGCTTTCACTGGTGTCCTAAACTCTAGAACATTTTTTTAAGGCTCTTTCTGCCTGTTCTCTATCTATTTTTCTGGGAGAGGAGAGTTTCTCATGTCTTTCTAGTCCACTGTCTTCCTGCAAGCCTCCAAAGTCTATATTTTTATCCATTGATACTTTTATCAATGGAATGTTTGACACAGATGAAGAAGTATGTATTACAATGCAATTTCATGATGGACATGATATAAGAATGAAAAAAAAAAAAAACAATCCACATGCAGAAAAAATGCTCCAGAAAAGGATCCGTTTTATATTGTCTCATTAAGGTTATGTTTCCATCCAAGAAAATAACAGCAGTGAAAATAAGCATTATTATCTAAGCATCAATTTACATTATTATTAAATGTATTCATAAAAATGACCTTGTGAAATGAAAGCTAATTTGGCTTCCATTAAAGAGATGATACAGTGAAGCCTAGATAATTTGCTGAGAGTCACTCATGAAAGTGATGTAATTGCTCTGTTTAACCCAGTCTCCTTCTGGGGCCTGAGAGCTTAGCTTCATGCAGTTACACACTTGCACACATTCTGAGGACTGTTGAATATAGTAATTTGACAGTAAGAGACAAAACTGGAACAGTGAAAGTCAAAATTAAGAATTGGGCAACTAATCCTGCTGGGCCTCAGGCACATCTCAAATATAATTTTATGCATCCTCCCAAGCATTCACCTACTTGGAGACATAGGTTTCCATCTCTTCCCCCACAGCAAGAGTAGGTTTTTCCCCCAAAATAGCTTTCCTTCCCCAGGCTCACTAAAACTTTTTCTTTAACCCTATAATGCAATCTCTCACCAATACACTTAACTTTGGATAATTTGGTTCAAGATCATTGAATTTTTAGGTTAATCTCATAAATCTAGCCCTCTCAAGAAATTTTCTCCTGGAATTAATGTTTCCAATCAGTTTTCTTCTAGCTTTAGAACTGCCTAAAAAACAAGAAAAGTATAAAAAAGCACTTGCTGATGGCTTCTGAATCCCATAACTTCTGTGTCTCCTGGTCCAAAACAGAGGTGATGGAGCAGCATTTTCCCCACTGTGAAGAGCAGTCCTGGAATTCTGCAGAAGAGGTGCTAGGGCCCCAGAAGATGTCAGCCCTGAACTCAGAAGAATCTGGGTCATGACTACCCCCTTTCTTACTCCAAGCTGGCTGGGCCAGCTTTCTTGGGACAGATTTTGTTCTCTTAACATGGTGTATCTACATAATGAAATTTTATTTACCAATGTAGACATACCATTTGCAGATTTGAGCTTTATTCTAAGATTATATCATTAAACATTTCCTAACATCTGTGTTTTGGCAATAATCATCCTCAATTTGTGCAAGTTTGGTTTCTGTGAGTGTAACACACTGCCAAGTGTTGAAGTTTTCAGTTCTAAGAATATGTGCATTAAAAATTAATTCACATATTTCTGTTGTTCTCTACATTACTGTAAAAATGCAGTTTCTTCCAAATTTAGGTGTCATATAAGAAGGAGGGGGAAAGGAAATAAACACAGCTTTGCTTCACTTTAATTGCTTTTCCTTGAATTGTTACAGTATCTTCTGCCAAATAGCTTCAATTCCCTTATTTTCTACTGATCTGTTCATGATTTTGGGGGAAAAATGTTATAAAACATTGACAGTGACTTCTTATGAGCTCTGAGTTTCTTTTTTAATTGGACCTTATAATCCTCAATTCATGACTGTAGTGTGTTCACCTTTGAGGTTTTAAGAGCTGAATCGTTCAATAATTTGACCATTAGATTGCACTAACATACAAAATTTTTTCATAGTACTTGAACAGACTGCCAGGCAGGGCAATTCTTCCTAGCACTGGAAGTTCCATATGCTCCAAGGATCATCAGAAAGGGAAGAGGGCAATGGGAGTGAAGACATAGCACTCAAGGCAATGTTTAAGAATCAGCAAGGTGGGGTGTCTCAGAGTCAAAGATTTCCTAGGCACAGTTTTTATGATAACAAGATTTTACGTTGTCTATGGCTAGCAGAAATCAGACAAAATTTTGCAAAATATGCAAAACAGATCTGCTCTCAATGGATAAGAAACATTTATTTGGGCTATTTTTAAGCCACTTGGACTTGTAAGGATTTGAGTTTTGTAGAGGGGCCATCTTTGGCTCATTTATGTAACACTTACACACTTCCATCATGACCTTCCCTCTTTATTTCTCTCTTCACAATCTCTTCCTTTGGAATAATGTGCAAGACACCTGTGAGTTCTCCACCCAAAACACAAACTACATTCTGGACGTTGTTTAATTATTAGCAACTTCATACACAGAGGCATAGGGTATCCAATCCCTGTGTTCAATTCTCTCATGTCTGCCCCATTCACATCCTGATTTTCCATTTCCATGCTTCATCCCACTCTTTTCTCTCTTTGAACTTTCCCAGTCATAATCTCAAAGCTTTCTGTCCTTCTATTGATTTCTTCTCTGATGTCAAGGAATGAAGTTGGAGAACTGGAATTTAAATTACAGTTCCTTGTACTTGTCTAAATGTGTCTAGAAATCACTTAAGGATTTCATTACAATGTTCCTTCAGGCAGGCCACTCTGTCAATTCTGATTCAGTGTAACTGGGGTGGGCCAAGGTAGTTTGTATTTCTAACAGGCTTCTTTGAGAAGCACTGGTCGAAAATATATGTAGGACAGATGATTCTGTATTCTGCAATTATCTTTCATTTATATTCTATTAATTTTAACATTTTTCCTTTGAAATAATTTCCTTGTGGCTATAATGAGCAAACATATATTTTGTGTTGGATTATGACTCTCTTTTTTCCTTTCAAATAAACTAATTTGTTTTTGCCAGAATTACTGTGAGCAATTTTAAAAGAAAGCTTATGCCCAATGTTCTTACTACTTATGCTTGCACTGAACTTCTTTTGATTAAAAATCATAATTCCTTCAAACTACTAACCCAGTCCTTGTAAGATGTGTCATTAATTTATAGTTCTCTTATAAAGTAAAATGCAATTTAATAAACTGTGCCAGTATGGCAAGAATTAACTAGTTTAAAGGTACCATATGTAAATTGAAAGAGTATAGTTACATATTGAAGGATAGGACAGGTGGGTAGAGATTTTACTAGTGGTGCAAGATTAACAGGTGGGTAGATTAAGAAGGTCAGGTTAGAATAACCAGGACATGTAAAAATGAATCTTGACATCCCATGAGCCAAGACAGGGAAGAGTCATATGCCCCAGGGCGTGGGGAGGAAGGAACAGAAAAGATAAAATGGGCTATGTAATGGTCATGGGAAATACTCTTCATTACCTTACATTAATGGACACAGGACATGGTAAATATCATCAAAAATTATTAAACTGTACGGTCTAAATTGTAAACTATACTGTAAACCACTGAAAAATTTTAGTTGCTATATTTTACTATCTGTATAACAGTTATAACAATGATATCATCCATTAAAAAAAAAGTTTTTAATATGGGGTGGGGAAGCGGGAGGGAGGTTGGGTATGTGGGAGTCTCTAATATTCTGTGTGTGACTTTGCTGTGACCTAAAACTTCTTTGAAATTTAAATCAAAAATTGGGAGACACTGGGGAATGAGATGGGGAAGGTTTCATGATACACTGGACATCCGATATTAAAGTTTGGCAACATTGGTGTTCTCTGTTTTGTTTCCATGCTGATTCTTTTGGGGCCTGTATAGTCAAATTGATAAAAATTAATGCAGAATTTTTTATCAAGGTGTTAAAAGGAACTTCAATTTTGAATCAATAGCTTACTCCTGAACTTCGATGCTAAGTGTACTCCTAAAGAGTAATAATACAATATATACGTGTTAAATGTCTGTCTAAACTGCTAAAGTAGAGCTTAACTGCATTTATACTGCTCAAGTAATCCTAACTGGTTGCTGATTAATAATAAAAGTGTTTCCAAGAACAAGTTTGCATATTACAAGAAATACAGTTTCCAGAAGAGATCTTAAAAGCATTAAAACAGAGATGTGGAATGATGGAGGGCTTGAAAACAGTCATACCAAAGGAGTAAGAATTATGATTCAAATTATGAGCTTTATGTTTCTGTTGCTGTGTCTCAACATTTTTTGTGTTTGTCTGTTCAGTGTCAGTGTATATTTTGATACCTCTGGATGGTAATATTAAATTGATAAAAGAAAATTCTTAATAGAGCTCTATTTAAATGGCCAAAAAGATAGTTTTTGCCTAAATTGAAATGAATAATTTATTTTACTTCACAATACAGGTTGAGGAATATGAAACTTAAATGGATATTAAAAGAAGTAAAATGTT
>JAQZBX010024571.1:0-23633 GCA_029593785.1 Cabassous unicinctus
CAAAGCCATTGCCTACCTCTCCATCCTCTCTTAGAATCCTTTACATCCGTCAAGTAATTTACACTTTTAGGTAAAGCCTCGGGTTCTTGAGCTCCTGTGGTAGGCAAACTCCAAGGCATTCTCCCCTCTAGGTATCCAAGCCCCTGTGTATTCATTCACACCCATATTGAATAGGGCTGACCTGTGTAACCAATGGGATATAACTGTAGAAATGAAGGCATGTGACCTCCAAGACTCCAAAGCTGTTGCAGCTTCTGCCCAATTGAACCTCCAAACCAGGGGTTCTTAACCTTTTTTGTTCCACGGATGCCTTTGCCAGTCAGGTGAAAACCATGGACCCCTTACTAAACCACTCTATACTGTGTATTATTTAATAAATATATCACCTGCACCAACACATCCCCAAAAGAATAAAGTTTTTCTGAATTTCAGTTCAAGCTCACGGACCCCTTGTTAAGAACCCCTGCTCTAAACTTCCTTCCTCTCAGTGTCTGTATACCTGTTCCACTCTTCCATTTTCTTCAGTAGAATGATTATTTCTGATTACTTTAATTTTAAAAGGTCATTTTGGATCATCTCTCTCCCTAGCTTGCTGTCCCTTGCAACTTAGAAACATCTCTAAATTTAATAAATATGCTTTACATTTCCACTCTATCATTTAAATCATGGATAAAACCATTAGAAGGCATTGGGTCTAGTATTGATTCTAACAGTCTTGAAAGACTTGAGTATGCTCTGAGATTGACAATAAACCTATGATTATTTTAAAGTTACAATATCAAATAGCTGAATACCCATTTAATATGGAGATACAATCTGGGTAATAGACTAGATAAATTTGATCTCACTTCCCTCTATTAGATCTATCACCATCACTGGAGAACACTAGATTTAAATATCTTTTAAATATTCAGAAACAAAATTTTAAAGCTTATATTCCAGTATCAAACTTTACAACTGGTTTTGAAAACAATGACAAATTCCACAAATTGTTAAAATTTCCCTAATATTTTCTTCAAGGGGGAAAAATCATTAATTTAGACAACCAAGATATGGCAATACATCTTTATTTTTCATACAGAGTGTCATTGCATGTAACCATTCATAGAACACACTATTATCAGATACAGAACTGAACAAAAGCATTTTAGCATGCGGCCTTACTGTATACTGAAAACTGGTGAACATCTTCAGACACTAAAACTAGGAAGTGAAATGGGTTAACTCCATTTGTTGATAATGTTTATGAATCACTCAGCAGTGTTATTATGAGCTTCCTTTACCTGAAAGCAAAATTACAATCACTCTGGCAGCCTCTGAGCAATTCTAAAATGCAAGTCTGGTGAAGGGTGCAACAAACAAGCAAGGGACAGACGCCATGTCCCCTTTCTGAAGGGAGATAGATTTGAAGCCTGGTTCTGCACACTTTAAGAGCTGATATAGTTGTCTTAATAGCTTAATGTTTCCTTTACCACATAAAGGCAATCAGCAATAATTGAGAATTTCTGAAACATTAACTGGGTAAGTATAGGGTTAAAAAGCAGAACACTATCCAAGTAACAGAAGTGCTACTTTACAACTTTTGCCCAGTTCTCACCTGTTGTCCTGCAAAAACCCTTCATCTGATGAGTTTTAGTAAAAGCCTCTAGCAACTGTAACAGACCTTTCTCAACTCAGTTCTAGATACTAAGTATCAGAAACAAGTGCCCATGAAGTGGATGTATTCACAGGAAAATGACTGTTTCTACTGGAGGTAAGTGTCAAGTTTCCTCTTGATGTTGTCAAAGGAATCTGCTCCCATGTAATCAGCCTGGCCCTGTTCCCACCGCTCCTTCCGTTCTTCTGAGGATACAAAAGGTTGTGCTGCAGCTGAGATCTCCCCAAGGGACAGGTGTGATATGGCTCCGGAGGCCTCTTCCTAGAAAGAGCATAATCAGACTCCGTGAGAGCTGGAAATCAGACCATTTAAAATAATGCAATAAACTGAAGGTGAGAAAAGCCAAATGAATTATCATGCAAAGTAGCAAAAACTAAAACATACTATGTGAGACAAACAAACAAACAAAAAGACAGCAAAAATACAAGGGTCATATGATTTTTTCCTAACAAAATGAAGACTTCTTGACTCAGTGAAAACATTGGGAGAACAAAGTAATTAGGGTTAATGTTTAAGTTCTGCATACCTTTCTACAGAAGCCACAAGAGAAAGCCAGTGTATAGCCCAAGTCTGAAAGCTGCAAACAGGTCATTAGAAAGTGTAAGATAGATGGATTAAGGAACACAAGTCTCATGATAAATTCTATCTGTGTGGGCTCAGAAAGGTTGAGAACTTAAACAAAATGATACCTCAGAGGCTAAGCTTTCAGAAAGAACCTGACCAGAGAGCCACACGATACGCACAAGTTCATTGTAAGAATAAAAGCTAAATGGTTTGCGACTATGTACCAAACTCATGTGCCTGTAAAAACTTTCATTTGTATTACTGAATAGCATCTATTCTTGTAGCTTCTTTTAATTTAATCTGCTTAGTTTTGAACAACTTTCAATTCCCATCTTCACCTTTCCCTGTTTAATTCTCAGGCCTTGGGTAGCAGAAGGAACAGGGTAAATGTGCAAGAAATGAAACAAACCTACTTTATATTAAATTTGATACTCATTATGTATAAGCAAGGCATAAAACTTCAAATGTACCATAAAAGAATACAGTGCTATCCTTTAAAACCTCTGAGGTAAGAAGGTACTGGAAATCTTAGTAGAGAAACAGGAAGGCAAATGAATACATAGTCATTACTTGTAGCAGAAAATGGTTAAAATTTTTTGATGACGTTTTTGCTGCTATATATAGGTAAGTATAGGTATGCATGTATGCATTTAAATAAACTGGAACTCAAAAGTATTTGGGTAGATTCCATGGGATTGTATATATAGCTGAGGCTACATGAAGAAGAAGCTCTTCTACTGAATAAACCCTGCCTTTGCCTTTCACTTATAACAGGAATGATATAGAGAGGTTCTTCCAGAGTCCTCTGCTCACAATATGGGGACTGTAAATTCACAGTGAACTTCTCTAGGATAGGAGTCCTTGAGGACAAGCCATATATACCAAATCTAACTTAAAATAGTAAAGCATTCAAAGTATGACAGCTGCCTCCCCATCCCCCAAAGTGCTACATTTAATTTGGGACTGTAGAGGAATACTTCAAACAAGGTTCATCTCAAATTTTTCATAAGGATAACAGTCACTAAGACCTAGATTTGAATCCCAGTTCTGCTGGGTTATTACATAATGAAGAGAAATTATATACCTTCTTTAAGCCTTAGCTAATTTGTCTATAAAAAGGGGATATTGTAGTATTACTTGATAGAATGGTTGTAAAGGTCAAATAATAGCTAACTTTTATTAAGCACTTACTATGTGCCAGACACTGTCCCAAATGTTGTACAAGTTTTATTTCATGATCCATATAAAGCAGTTAAAGAAAGAACATATGTATTAGTTATTCCTCCCTTTCTCCTTTGTACTATTTGGTGTAAATGATAAGTGAAATAACTAAAATCTATGCTGTAGAAAAGAGAAGGATCTCTTACAACCTTATAATCTCTTATACTTATAGTTATGTAATTAACTGATAAGACTTGATTATGATTTCCCCAATCCGTTCTATTCTTTATATCTTAACACGTAACACAGAAGCTTAAGTCCTCATCCTCTTCCAAAGGAATAAACCTCAGAGGAAGACCCTTAAAGTAAAAAAGATTTTAAAATAAGTGGTTACTGTGGACCTCAACATGTCCTCTCCATCCTACAAAGCTATTAGTTTTTCAAGATCCTATATAACCACAGGAGTATAAACATGGGAAATCAAAATAATCCTAGAAAAGTATCTGTTGTATATTCATGTTATTGCGATTTTCATTGCCATTACATTCTTCTTAGCAGACGGCAAATACAAAACAGGGATATTCAAATGTTTGCAGTTTCTAAACATGAAATGGAGCATTCTTTATTTCTATAGAATACCACCTTAGGAATCTCAGAATTTTTCATAGGACAACAGGCTAAGAATTGTATACTTATAAGATGTGTAAGTGTATTTAAAAACTCTAAAAATGTTTCTTAGACTTAAAAACTCTAAAAATGAAGTTTGCCATAAAACCTACTTCTGCTTTGGTCTTTCCTGATAATATTTCTCCCCTCTAGATGGCCATTGTTTTCTTTCCACAAAATCTTATTTATTTCTTTGTTTAAAATACCACAAAGTATTCTCCATCTCTAGTGATATACCAAGTTAAAACAACAACAACAACAAAAAAAAAACAATGCAGAATAAAAATTATATGAAAGCAAAAAAGAGAACCTACCACATTTAGACATGAGACAGTGTCTTTGACAAGGCCAAATTGTTGAAGCAGAGGTAAAACATTGGTGGTAAAAATGTCACACCACAGGTTAAGAAACTCTGGATGAATCATGGTAGGATCATGGGCATCACTTTTGACACTTTTTGTTTTCGGATCATAAGTATAATTCCAGGGTTTCATTCGTCCCAGGAAATGCACAACTTTGGCATTTGCACCAAACCTGCCAAGCAAACACAAGTTGAAATGGTTAGTGGATTCTGAGTACTGACAAAAAGAAAAGCAGCACTTTGTTTTGTAGCCTTAACAGTGCACTTTCCATCCTGCAGTAGTGGTTGGGGAAAAAAAAAGTGGCAGAAAGTATGTGAGTTCAATTATGTGTTAAATACAATTGCGAATCCAAAGGAAGTAGTGCTTTGGTGCAACAACCAGAATGCCATTCCATCATTAATGAGAAACGCACAACTACTTGGAAAACCATTTGGTATTAACAAGTAATGTTGAAAATGTTCACGCTTTATAATCCCAAAGTTCAGTTGCTAGGTATATACCCTAAAGAAACTCTTGCACATGTACAACAGGAGACATAATCAAAATGCTCACTGAGAAGCGCTGTTTGAAATAGTCAAACTGGAAACAACCCAAGTTGTTCTTAGATTACTGCTCAGCAAATGTTCAACTCCTTCTCCCAACCTCCACATGAGGGAGGAGTACACATCCCTGCCTCAGAGATATTGGGCATGGTCACTATGACTTGCTTTGGCCATAACGTGCCTTAAGGAGACATTGCTTGCTTCTGTTCACCCTCTCTGAGATGGTACAACTTCTGCCAGCAGAAGAACATGCCCTGAGTATCCTGCGGCTTCCAGAAGAATGATACAGGTGGAGCCCATCTGGACCAAACCTGTGGATGGGATTATCAGAGCTGTCCTAGCCAAGCCCCAGACACATGAACAAGAATTACATGCTTACTGTTGAATGCCATGGAGAGTTAAGGTTTATTTATTCATTACAGTTTTTCAATGGACAAACAACTTTTGGTATATTTATACCACAGAAAACAATATATCAGTGGAAATGAACTATAGTTATATGCATCATGAACTACATGGATGCATTTTAAAAACATTCATGTTGAAAAAAACAAGTCAAATAAAAATACACATATATAATTTCACTTACATAAAGGTAAAAAAGGCAAAACAAATAAAGGTACTATTTAAAGAGTAGAAACTACAATGGATAAAAATTTTATGATATTGTTTACCTTTGGGGGAAGAGGAGAAGCTGTGATAGTGAAGGGACAAAAGGAGCTTCTAAGGTACTGGCCGTATTTATATCTTAATTTGAGTGGTGGATATTTTAAAAATTGCACATTTTTTGTTGTATATACACTATATTTCACAATGTATAATATCTTAAAAAGAGAGTTGTCCTGCTTTGGCTGGGAGGAAATCTATGCATACAATTGAAACACTTTTTGTTTTGGGATCATCAGTATAATTCCATGGTTTGATTCCTCCCAGGAAATGTATTTCCTCTGAAATGAAATAGATAACATATCCCCAAGCTTAATCTAAACACACACACACACACACACACACACACACACACACACACGTACACTCTAGATTTTATTCTTTAAAAGAGAGAAATCATAATGACCAAATTTGTCTACAGGAAGGGCTATCTTTTCCCAAGCAATTAAAATTTTGTAAGCAATTGTAATGCGTAAAGTACTATGCTCAGTGCGAAAGGATATATGAAGGAGGTATAAAATTGTGGCCCCAACTTGGGAATTGTCCTGAATGACAATGCAATGACAGGTACAGGCCATTATAAATCTTGCCATAACCTACAGAATTGAGTGGGAGAAAGTGTAAACTACAATGTAAACTTTAATCCACGCTTAGTGGCAATGCTCCAAAATGTGTTCATCAATTGCAATGAATGTACCTCACTAATGAAGAATGCTGTTAATGTGGGAAACTGTGGCAGATGTGGGGAGCAGGACATATGAGAATCCCCTGTATTTTTTATATGACATTTGTATAATCTAAGTATCTTAAAAAAATTTTTTTTTAAAAATCACTTAATTCAATAAAACATATGAGAACTCAGAAAAAAAATGTGGCCCAAAAGACTTTTGTCCAAACAGGGAGATGGGTCATCTACATAAAAATAAGTAATAATAGCACAAGGCAACAAGTGAGGGCTACCAGACAGTGCTGACATTAAGGACAATGGGAATTCCAAACCAATTACTGCTTTTGGGACTTGCAGAGGAGACTTTGTGCAGGACACAGGGCCTAAGCAAGGCCTTGGAAAGATGGGCAGTATTAAGATAAGTGTCTTCAGTGAATGTTCTAATGATGAAGGAAGAGCCCATCCTAGAGATGCCACTTGTGTGTGTTGTGGGGGAAGGGGAGAGGTGGGCAGGCACTGCCATGTCCTAGCATTATAAACACTTAAAGCCAAAACCAGAATGGAGCACACATCAAAGTGCAGGTGTTCCTTCTGTCTTCTCAGACATCCACTTCCCTGCCTGGAGAAATAGCCTTTGTTTGCTCCTCCTATATTTACTGACCACTAAGCTTCAAGTCACAATTTGCCTGGACCTACTTTAAATGTCAGAAACAGTTGTTAAATGGAAGTAGCAATATTAATTAAGATAAAATAAAACATGAATATGGCATAAATTCTATTCCTTTTTAACCTATTCTTCTGACAGTTCACAAATGATAAAGAAGTATTATTACCATTAATAATAATAATAGCTAACATATATTGTTACTTATTATGTGCCAGGCACTGGTTAGCATCTGCACACATTGCCTCAGCTAATCTTCCAAACAACCATATGAGGAAACCAAGGTATGAACTTGTTTAGGATCACGTGGCTGGTGAGTGACAGCTGAGATTCCACTCAGGCAGTCTGCAGGCAGTCTGGCTCCAGCAAGCAGGCTCTTAACCACACCTAGACTGTTATTGTAAGACACGCCCAGAATTATAAGGGCATCATCTGAGAGTGACATGAGTTAATCCAAGGATTAACTCCCCACCTATAGATGTTGGATCTGAGGGAAAGCTGGAAAAGGTGTGCCTAATGAGTGCTGGAAATACTCCAAGTCAAGACGGAGAAGTAGGAAGTCAACAATAGGAAAATGAAAACTAAGCAAGCACGTTAGCACAAACTAAAGAAAGACAGTTCTCAGGAGGAGGTAGTGTGCACAAAAGCCGGGGGAAAGGGGAGAAGACTAAGAAACAGACAGCGCTCCTTTGGGTCAGCAGGTGACTGACAAGCGGATTGTGCTGGACAGTGTCTAAGGTCCTCCCAGCTCCTCCCCAGCACCTGTGAAGTGGGGCTTCGGTGCTCATGGCAGAGAAAGGGTGCAGCCCAGTCCACCATGGAAGGCTGCTGCAGTGCTACCTGTACAGGAGAACTGCCCAGGACTCCGATGTGGGCAGGAGCGTACAGCTAAGCCTCTGGTTCTGTGTCCCAAGATGGTTCAAGTCCTTCCCACAACTCACTCAGAGGGCTCTCCAAACCTCCTGGCTTCAAGCCAGCTTCACGCCAGGTAGCTACCTCCCCCCATGGCCCATGGCCTTCCCCTTGAATGTCAGCAGGAGTGCCATCTGGGGATGGGCCACACCCTGTGCCTTACTTTGGCTCAGGGCTTGGGCTCCACCTTCATGGTTCATAATCTCTGAGTGCCTCTTCAATACGAAATGATTGCTACTCTCTGTGCACCGGGGAAGGATTCCTTTTCCTCAAGATTCCCTTTTAACAAGGTGAAAAAGTGGATCCAATGGATAGCCCTTTTATAGACAGGGCAGTCTGAGTTTTAAGAAATTCCTTGGTAAGCCCCTTTAAAGTAGAAACTGAGATCTTAAAGGGTTCTCAACGTAGGCAGCATTGCCCTCTCTGTCCAAAGGTGAGGAATAGCTTGGGTGTCAGTCAGATGGGAGAGTACGGAGGGTCAGACTGGTGAGCAGGATTGTGGAAAGCGGCACAGTTGCATGTAACCTCCCCATAGCTAGCTACGCAAATCTTTAGCAACAAAACAAAATAAACAACAGAATCACAAAATGAACAATGTGAGTAGGTTTCTTGAAAAAAAAAAACTGATGGACAGATGTGGCCACGGTATTGAGGGGCAGCCAGAAACATCACATGCACATTCTGAAGTGCAATGGCAGAGGAAGGGACCAGAGGTGATAACAAAGAGGCTGGGCACACAGGAACATGCAGAGGCTTCCAATGTCATGGTTTGCAGAAATGGAGTTTGTACTATGGTCAGCCCTCTCTCCGTATGGCAAGGAATGAGAACTCTTTCTCACCTGCCACACGCCTAACAGTTAAAAGGGAATGGACTGAAGTAGGGGTGGTAGGAGGAAAACAAGCTTTAGAGCAAGGGCTATTTATGAGAAGACCAGGTCTGGATGACCTGAATGTGGAAGGTTCTGGCCAGTCCAAGGGACCCTTGAGGGTGGGGGAGGCGAGAAGGGCTGGGAAGTAAGACAGCTGCTAAGTGTCAGACATGGGGCTCAGACAGGAAGCAGGGAGGAAAGTGGAGAGAGAGTCTGAAGTTTGCCTAAGGTAGTCATCCACAAGTATGTTCCTGGAAATCACCTAGGGCTGCCCTTGGCCTGATATCAGGGCCTGATAGAATGGGTCCAACACCAGCACTTACATGGAGGTTTGGGAGTCACTTTAACACTATGTCACTGTGCTCTACCTGTACAAGCAAGACTGTGTATTTACACAATGCAGGGGGCTGAAGGGTGGGCTCTATTAGCTTTTATGATAAGACACATTGTACACAAAAAAGACGAGCTAAAGGTCTCAAGCACTAGGCTGTTTTGTGCATCTAGAGTTTCAAATAATCTACATATAAGCTTCAAGTAATTATTTTCATGTCTCAATCACATTCTTTGAGAAATGTTTTTAAAAGTCATTTTCTATCTTTTTAATCAATTTACTCTTCAGTCATCTATGAAAATCCAAAAATGACCATAACAAAGTGAAATAAGAGAAGAGGTCGTAAGTAGAAGGGGAAATTGCTTCTTGCCTAAAAAACGTATTTCAGCCTAAATGCAAATTTGGGGGTGAACCTTGCAGAAGGGTAACCCAGGATATTTTTCTAGTGTTCTATCAACCTAACAAAGGAAGAACTTTTCAGTCACTGATCAGTCAGAATTTATGTCGCTTGGCTGAAAGCAAAATAGCTGGCTTTAAAATAAGAAGGAGAAATGATGTCAGAAGATAGAGTTTAACTGACCTCGGCCCAGAACAACAATAACCAGAAGAACCGCCGACTGACTCACTCCCTGATTTATCCACCAAGTTACCAGCCAGGAATTGGAAAAAAAAAAGTTGGGCATATATCACAATTGTCTCTAAATTACTGAGAGCCATTCATTCTGACCCAGTAATGAGGATTTGTCTCAGCTTGCATACATCTCTTAAAATAAGTGTTCTAATTTTAACTTGATAGACTCTCAAAAGAGATGTCCAGATCACAAGACATAGTTTGAACCAGAGCCAGCAACAATACGGCTTATGCTAGCCATTAAAATAATCCCTGTGACCCGGTGTTACCAAAAGATCAGATAGAATTTTCATGACTAGTATAGTAGTTGAGAAACACAGCCGGTAACCTGTGGATTAGACTACAGAGCTGTTTGGGACGGAAAAGGAACTAACCCATGACAATGCCACACAGGAGCAATTTTAGTTCTCCCTAAGCTCTGTAAGTGCAATGTTCAATTAGATACCAAGAAAGAGAAAGAGAGCACTGCTTGTGTGACCCTTCTCTGGGAAACAATGAGCTGAAATGTGGTAGCCATGCCAAGCATCTTTTGCCCATGTCTGTGACTCATGTTCTCTGTGACATCGTCACCCACTTGTACCTCCTCAGACTCACTCTCACACGGTACACACAAACCCTTCCCCCACAGCCTATCAGCCACCTCTCCTCTCTCATAAAAAAATTCCTTCTCTTACCCACTACAACAAGAGTCACAAGCTTAGGTGCCCACCTGGCAGGACTGATCACTCAGAGTAGACATGGTGAGGTAAGGTCTAGGAAGCACAGAAAAGGCATGTCCAGTCTGCAGAAGATGGCTGCTTCCCAGCAGCAAACAACTGTGGCCACAAGGGCCTATGGGCCTTGCCTTTCAAGCTAAACAACCATCCCAACAGTTCCCAGGAAATCAGAACAACGTCAGCACTCAAACCCAGATTCCCATAACCTAGGCCAGGACCTAATCAACTACACTGCCTACCAGGCTGGTATGTCTACAAAGCGGGCCAGGGAACACCTCATGACACCAAGCCACTAGGGAGACTTTCCTGGGGATAGAACACGATTCTCAGTCTTACTAGCTGACTACTCATTCACTCATTCGTTCAACCAATAAATAAACCCACCTATCTGCATCTGTGCCAAACACTCTGCCTTCCTTCATGTTACTAAGGATGAACTGCCTCAGCTCTTAATCCAAAGCCAACCTCTCCACTTGTGCGCTAGGTCCAATCCCCTACCACCTGTTCAAGGACGTCACTCTGGTGGGTCTTCCTGCACTTTTCTGTATCATTAGTTCTCTTTCTCTCTCTCTCCTGGATCGTTCCCATCAATATATAAACATGCTATAACTCCTCCCTTCTTTACAAAAAGAACCACCTTCTCTTGACATTATATCCCCAGCCCAGCTACCAGCCCATTTCTCTGCTCCCCTCTAAAGCAAAATGCCTCAGAAGGGTTGTTTGTATTCTGTGTCTCTACTTCTCCTCCTCCATTGTTCTCCTGGCCGCACTTTAATTAGGCTTTCTCCCCCATCCCCCCCACCCCCCAGGTACTCTTGCCAAAGTCACAGTGACCTCCACATCCTAGATCCAGAGCCAATTCTCAATCATCCTCATAGCTGACCTGTCACAGCACCTGACACAGATAGCTTCTCCTTCCTCCTTGAAACATCTTTGCTTGGCTTCTGTGATACCACACATTCTGGATTTCCTCTTGCTTTGCTGCTCTCAGTCTCTTGTCTTTGTTCCTCCTCCTTTCCCTGCCTTAGGGGTCAGTATTCAGGACTTTTCTATCTTATATTCATTCCCTTGGTTACATCATCTTGTCTCACAGCTACAAATATCATTTACATGTTAACTCCCAGAGTTATGTCTCACAGAGGCCTCTCTCCTGAACATCCAGCTTTTGTATCTATTTATCTATTCCACATTTTCACTAGGATGTATAATATGCATCCAAAACTTAATGCATTCAATCTATCTCTGACCGCTATCTGCCTCCATAAATATGCTTCACCTAGAATCTTCCCCATCTCAGTAAATGACAACTCCATTATTCTGGTTGCTCAGGCCCCAAACCTTTTCATAGTCAGTCTTCCTTGATATCATTCTCCCACATCCCACCAAACATCAGCTTTTTCAAAGGAAGTTGAAAATCTAGGTTTTATGTGAAATTCCCTAAATTTTTAAATGTTGACAAGTGAGAAGAAAGGAAGAAAGGGAGAAAGAGAAATTCCATGTAGGGGAAACAAAACATATTTGTGGGGCAAATACAGTCCCACTGGTTTGAAACCTCTGAGTCTTCTCACTTTCAGTGCTCTTCACCTCCCATGAGCTCCCTCTCCTGTCAGAATGGCCCCTACAGGCTGGGCTGGGTCTAGTGTGGAAGCTTTTCCACTGGTGATGAAACTCAGGCGGGGCAGCAGAACAGGCAGCAGTTAAGACCCGAAGACAGATCACGTGAGAGAGGTAACACACTTAGATATGAGGTCAGAATGACCAGGGGGCCATACTGCGAAATGGACACCTGGGTCTTAGCAGGCTTCACTCACAGCCCAGAAAGGAGGAACAGGATGTCTGTGCAACCACTGCTTGATTCTTCTTCAAAACCCAAACCACAATGGACTCTGTCATGTGACATACAGGAAACTCTGGACACCCGAGCAATTGCTAAATTGATGAGATTCTGAGCTTCCGGGCAGCAGGGGCACCCCTCATTCATCGCTGGGGCCTTCAGGGAGCAGACCATGTGGCTTACAGCACTTGCTCCCAGTGGGCTGATTGACTGTATCAAGTAAGCGAACCAACCAATGGCAGGGAAAAACAGGAGTGACCCAAACTACAATGGCCTCAGGGTTTTGGCGGAAGATGTAGGAGTTGAAAAAGAAATGGAAACAGAAAGGCCATGGCTTCAATGATGATGGTCAGAGGGGTGGCTGGAGCCAAGGGGGTCTCAGGGATCAAGGAAAACCAAATAAGAAATACACAACCATAGGATTTAGACACCAACGATCCCCACTTTGGAGGAAAATTGATTTTAAAGAGGCTTGATAAGAGCCAGGTTCAAGTAAAAGAAATAAGGGATGTGAAAGTCCTCAGAAAATATTAACACTTTAAACAAATGTAAAGCGGCCTTTTACTTCTCACTAGATGACTCAGGTCATATCCAAACTGAAGTAAAAGATTTATTTGGAAAATATTTGGTAAATTCAGCTTTGCAGTTTATCAATTTAACCCACTAATTTGTATGGCAGTTTGAAGTAATACCAGAGAATTATTTACCTTTGCTTTAAGCCTGTCTTATATAGAATGATATGACATAAATAGCTTTTAGTCAATGGATATATAATAGAAGGCTAAAATGAAAACTAAATGGCTGATTTTAAAAAATCAAATCTAATGGGATTTTGCCTAAGCAAAGGAGACAACATAGCACTATGCACAAACCAAATGCTTTGCTGTGTGGATAAAATAGGCCCTCCAGATGGAGGAAATTTGAAAAAAACCAAATAGTCATTAAAAGCTTATCACTTCCTAATCATTATGCTAGGCAATTTCAGAAATACTATTTCATTAAGAAATGCTTTTATGTACTTGTTTCCCAGTATATACATACAAGCATTTTAGTTCTCAAATTAGGCTGTGTTAAAGAGTATCTTCTATTTTGGAAAATATTACTTACTAATTTTATTTTACAGAGGCTATCTATGTTTGAGTATTCATTCAAAGGGTAAACTATTAAGTGTGTTCCCCTAATGTTTTGTTCAATTCAGATGGTAAGCAGAGAAGGGCATTACACATGCTACTTACTGCCTAACTCAAATTCATGTTAAGTTTGATTCACATTTGGCCATCCCTTTACCTGAAACTTCCTGTAACAGCAAGGGCCTACGTTGTTCTAATATATCCAGGATTCTAAGATTCTGAGCACCTGAGTCCAAATATTGCCTTGGTGACCTCACAGAGCATGGTTGTTTGGAGTGGAGGAGACAAACTCTTGACTCCTTCCAGGAAGCCCAATTTGCTCTGAACCACTCCAAGGTCTCCCCATACCACCTGCCACCAGCTATACTGTCCTAGCATTGGCCAGTAAACCAGAGCCACTAAGACCTGCAGACCACACCAACGTTATTCTGAGCCCAACCGCGGGCTTCCAATTCCTGCTGAGCTCTTAGAGATCCACAACGGTCCTTGAGGAGTAGCTGTGATGGCCCCATTGTTCATAATAGGTTACTTCAGCTTAAGAGATTTGGACCACAATTTTACATCAACTTAAAACAAAAAAGAAACTACCTGCCTTTTCTGCTCTCCCAAATGTAAGAAAATATAAGGAAAAATACAAGGAAATGTAAGGAAAAATGTCTCTGGAGATGGGTGTCTGTAAAAAAAACAAAACAAAACAAAAAAAACACACAAAAACATTTTGGGCAGAGGTAAAGGAAAATGAGTTCTTTGATCCGGTTTTAACATTCCTAAATAGGTAGCAATAGGGTGAGACAAGGTATCACTTTGTAGAGCTGATACTGAGGGTGAACTACATAGAGGGAGCATTAACTCTAGCCAGTCCAGAGGCCAGCTGACGTCAAGCTAATGGATGGAGGTGCTCTCAACTCCCCTAGTGCATCATATACTCTATGACTATGGCAATAAACTAAGGAGATTTCCAAAATTAGCACTTGTTCACTGAGTCAGGAAAAAGAAACCATCCTAACCATTTTGGTAATTAGATCTCAAATTGTTTTTTCTGGGAAACTCATCTAAAGGATGTAAAAACAACTGGGTCCCTGAGAAAGGGGGACCAAGGTTCCAGGTAGTAAGTCTATTCTCAAAAACAAAACAAACAAACAAAACAAAAAAACAAAGCACCTAACTTGGCTCCACTGGCTTCTTGATCTTCTGCATTGAAATAGAGCAGATGCAAGCAGTCTCTATGCAAACCAGGCCATCCCTGAAAGATATAGTGGGGCCCCTTCTTACTCTGACTTGATGTTTAATGTTGGCAAGAAAGGTAAAAATCAGATGGAATCACACTGAACACTAAGGAAAATAGTTTCCAGGCACTGGGGGGGGTCATGCTGTATGAAAAACATGAAATTTTAAACACCAGATTCACCATTTGGAAACTGAGACCAACTGGAGGTTATAATACTCACATCTCCCAAACATGTTCATTCCAGGAAATGTACTCACTGTGCAGAATTGAGTGGAATAATGGGTAGAATGACTACAATTAACAAAATTTATTTCTCTTTCCCACTCTCACCTTTTTGTTTGGTAGGATAAACTGAGTCAATTAGACATACAAAATTATTATGCACTGCCCCATAACAGACAAATTCTGCTCTAAGGTTCAAGCTATCAAGGTTTGTGGGCACTGTTCAAATTGGCAGGGTTAGTTATGAGGCAATAAGGATCGAAAAACTCAGGTTCACATTTCCAAGCAAGACAGGCTTGTACTTGACAAGGCTGGTAACTGAGATGTGAATATAATGCTTCCCCTACCTCCATCCCTTGAGAGTGAATCTTGTTCCCTCAGCTTTACTTGGACCACCATTGGCCTGTTTCATTGTAAAAAGGGAAGAGAATCAAGAGGCTGTAATATGCCATTAGCCAAGAGAATAATTAGGGAGGAAAGAACACAAGATGTCTGTAACCCTTATCGAGGGTATGTTGACAGAGTATGCCCAGAAAAGAACAGAAGAAGAAACATTTTTGCCACAAAAAGCCAGACATGCTCATTACTGTGAAGCAAGACTTACAGGGAGGACTGGAATATGAGGAGTAAAAGGCCCTTTGTTTTCTGCTCATACAGGAATGTCCTTGTGGGATGATGACTGGGAATGCAGAGCCCCGTTCCCTGAAGAGCGACGCTGCTCACGGCTGTGTCTCACCATCAACCTGACAGCTAGGCCCCCGTTCAAGAAGCCTGAATCATCATCTTGGATCAACGCAAATGAGTCAGAGCTAAAGAACAGGGGCTAAGCCCTCGCAGTGGAATAAACACGGCAACACGGCCGCATTGGCTGTATAAGAACTGCACCAGGGTCAACGCCAAACCAGCTCAGTGCCAACGATAATGACACCAACCAACATCATCCACTGCGCACTTACGCCATCTTAAGTGATTTACGTATGTCCGTTCTTCCAGTGAGCCTAGGAGGTGGGTCATATTTTCCTCCTCATTTTACATATGAGAGAACTGAGGCACTGAGCAATTAAGTAGCTAGTCTAAAGACAGGAAAATGACAGAGTGAGGATGCATGCCCTGTCTTTCCGGCTTCCTGATCTACCCATAATGCTATCCTGCCTCCCCAAGTTAAAAAGGACTAAAAACATCTAGGACAGAAATAAATATAAAAGTGAATTTAGAACTGGAAAAGGCAATCGTGCAAATAGATTTATTTATTTTTGGAATGGTGTGTTCCAGATGTGTATATATACAATTTGGTGGAAATGGCTTTGGGAAATTTATCTCTAATTAAGATGTTAAAAATCGATTTCCTTTTTAATTACTGAAATTCTGTGAAAATAAAATATTTTTAGAAAAACTTTTTTGTATTTATGATAAAAAAATAAAAAGGACTAATAACCTAGCATCTGCTGACCACTAATAGTAATGCTCTCTTCTAACCCTTCTACATGATTACCTCCCTTTAATCCTCAACAACCCTTGAGGACACTGAGGCAGAGAGACGCTCAGTCACTTGCTCAAGGTCATCCATCCAGTGAGTGGCTATCCCGGGATTTGAACCAGGTAGTTCAGCTCCAGAGCCCCCACTTGTACCCACTGCATCACACTGCTGGCAGCACCCTTATTTTACAGGTGAGGGAACTAAAGATCAGCGAGTCATGGTCCTAGCCCTGGAAACACAGCCATTATGAGGCAGAGGCTGGGTTTGCACCCTGGTTGGTCAGATCCTACAGTCCATGTTCTTGACCACGATTTATGGATGATTTCCCAGACGACCAGGCACCCCGTGAACTGGTGGAAATCTTGTCCCATAGGGCACCTAAGTACCCTCCTGGCTACCCCAAGCACAGAACAATTGATATCTTCAATACCGCTCCCCATTGCAGCCATGCTTGTGACAAGAGAGATCTTCCCTGAGAGTGCCTGCTGTTATCTTCCTCAGAATGACAGTGAGGCACCCCCAAAATCTTATGCCCCACTCCCCTACTCTCTGCATCCCCAATGAAAGTTAAACTATTTGCACTTACGCTTTAAATGCTGGGAGGTAGGAGTATATAGAAATGCTGCTTAGGTTATAAATAAATGGCAGGTGTTTTCTGATATCTGTTGTTGACCAGTTGCTAAAAAACGTGTTCAGTAAACCCTGGTCCCCACCTAAAAGGAAAAAAATGAATTATAATTAATAGACCTCAAGGACAGTTTAATGATTTTACAGGTATACATAACTGGACCTTTAAAAATAGGTACTCATTCCATTTTCAAAATAATGAATTTCATGTTGAACCTATTTAGGACATTTTAGAGATAATCATTTCCCTGATTTCATTCATTAATTCAACAAATATTTCTTGAGCAACTACTACATGCCAGATGTTCTACCAGGCTCTGGAGAGTCAGCGGCGACCGAGAGATATGGTCTTCATGGGTCCGGGGGTGGGAGTGGGAGAATGATGATACCAGCAAATCGATACTCAATAATAATCACAAATGGTTATGGGGGCAGTGAAGGAAAGTAGAGGGTGCTCTGAGTATACATAAAAGGGGTTCAAGACCTTGTTTGATGGGTCAAGGAAGGCTTCCACAAGGCAGTCACGTCTAAGTCAAGGGTAGGAGTTACTTGATGAATGCAGGTGGACAGAAGAAGGTTAGATGGTGGTATGGGCAGAGGAAAGCAGCAGTTAGAGCAGAATTCTCCACGTCTGCCCTTTAGCACCCTTCCCCATCCCCACACGTCCCAAGATGCTCTTCTAACATGGGAGACGACAGAACAGTCAAGGAGACTGTCCAAATGAACTTATATCCACCCTCTGTGCCAACCCCTATTTCATCTTTCCCTAATACCCTTGATTAATTCTAAGGATCAAAGACACTCATTCGGCAAACATTGATGGAGTAACCTCTCTGTATAAGGAGGGTCTGACAGGCCCCCATTCCTCAAGGGATGAACAAGTCAGCGGAAAACCAGGGTTTCACCCACGTAAGTTCTGAACACAGAATAAAGATGGCAGCTGGATAAGATTCACTGTTACACAAACAGCTATGAGAACAAAAGATTTTAGCTATATGGCAAATTAATATATTACAATTAACAGATCTCGTATTTTGAGGTATGAAATATTAAAGCCAAAACAACATGCCATCCATCAGAGGCTTATTTCATGTTCTACAAGCACAGATACCCCAAATGTGGGCATAGACACTGGAACAAAGGTGGCCTAGGTACAGAGACCTGAAGTCTTACTAATTTCCTTTCATACATAATCATCAAAATAAAGGCTAAGGAAATGTTCGCTGCAGCTTTGTTCATAATAGCCCCAAGCAGGAAACAGCCCAAATGTCCTTCATTGTGTGAATGAATGTGGTACATCCATACAATAGAACACTACTCAACAATAAAAATGAACTAACTGCACAATCTGTATGGAACTCAAGGGAATTAGGCTGAGCAGAAAAACTCCAGAGCCACAACGTTACATGCCATGTGATTCCCTTTATATAACATTCTTCAAATAATTTAGAGATCGAGAACAGATATGTGGCTTCCAAGGGTTAGGGAGAGAGGTGGCTGTGGGGGTAAAACAGTGGCCTGAGGGGTCCTTGAGATGGAACTGTTCTTTACCTTGACTATGGTGCTCACAGCAATGTACACATGGGATAAAACTGCTCCAAATGAGCACAGGTAAAACTGGTGAAACCTGCATAAGGTGGGTTTTATCAATGTCAAGTTCTTAGTTGCAGTATGATATTAGAGTTATTCAAGGCATCACCACTGGGGGAAAGAGGGGAGGGGATACGTGATCTCTCTGAATTATACCTCGGAGCTGCATCTAAAGATGCAATTCTCTCAAAATAAAAAGTTAAAAATAAGTCTGAGGATCAATGTGGTTAAATACAGTCAGGAACTGTTAGTCACTAGACTCTAAATTCTACGAGGGCAAGGATTATGGTTCTTTTTGCTTACCATTGTCATTCTAGCACATAGCAGAATGCCTTACACATAGGCAAACTATTTGTGGAATGAATCCAAGAAACCTGAAGATGTTCTGTAACAGCAGAAAGGTTGAAACAACTTAAATATTCAACCATAGAGCAATGGTTGGTGCACTGTGGTACTGACCCCTCACTGGAATATTATTCGGCCACTAACGGCTATAAAGACCAGCTGTCCACTGTGTAATATAAAGATTTACAGCTACATATATTCTGATTATAACTCTGAACATAAACATTAATAAACATTCGTATTGGAAGAAAATACATGAAACAACAGTAATTGTTTTAGGGTATTGGTATTGTAAGTGTTACTTCCCCCTAGTTTCCTTAATATTACAATATTTAAATAATTTAAGAATATCAATAATTGGGAAAGAATGAGAATTGTGCTAAGACCTTCTCTTTCTAAGCATTCTTTACTTATTCATTTATTCCCTCCTCCCAGCCGACCCTGAGATAGATCCCTTGTCTGTTTGTTGTTTTGTGCTCTTTGTTTGCGCTCCTTTTCTGTTTGTTGTCCACCTGTTTTTGTTTTTTTTTTCTTTAGGAGGCACTGGGAACCAAACCGGGGACTTCCCATGTCAGAGGTGAGCGCTCAACTGCTTGAGCCACATCCGCTCTCTGCTCGTTTGTTTTTTTGTTTGTTGTCTTGCTCGTTGTTCACACGTTGTCTGTCTTCTTTAGTTGGCACTGGGAAACCAAACCTGGGACCTCCCATGTGAGAGACAGTCACTCAAATGCTTGAGCCACATCCACTCCCCTTATTCTTTTATTTTTTATTATGAAGAAAAGTATAAGCAAACTAATGGATCCACTATGCAATTTAAAAACTTGAACGTTACCAATACTGTTTAAATTTCTCTGTGTGGGCTCCACAAGATGATCTCCTAGCTTTCCCCACCAGAAGGCAACTGCTAACCATGATCTTTCCTTGTACTTATCTTGCTCTCCCTTCTTTTACCACATATGTATTTCTCCCCATACAACATGGAGTGCGCTTGTTTTTGAATTTGTAAAATTGGGCATCATACTGTATGTTTTTTCTTCTACTTGCTTTTTTATGCCACGTTATAAGACCTTTTTAAAATTAAGCAATTCTATTATAAAATGATTACTGGCTACATGGAATGCAGTGAGGAAATTAATTCCATGAAGGTCTCAGTAGTTGGGACACATAGGGAACGAATTACTGGCATTGAAGAATATACTTGAATGTAGATAAGAGGGGAAATTTTAGGTTGTATATATGGTACTAGAATAAAAAGATTTTAAAAACACAGTGAACCCTAATGTAAAATATAGGCTATAGTTACTAGTACAATTATAATAATAGTCTGTCATCAATCATAACAAATGAACAAGCTAATGCAAGGGGTTAATAGGGTGGTATATGGAAACTATTTTTCCCATGATTTTTCTGTAAACCTACAACTTCTCTAATTAAAAAAAATATATATTAAAAAAAATAGTAGTTGCACAGCAGAACTTCTCGGTCCCACCAGGGTGAGCCTGGGAAACAGGAGTCAGAGACCTTTACCCCTCGGCTCCCCAGGGCTGGTTGCCTCTGGCCACAAAAGGCTGCTTCCATTCGCCCTCAGGCCCCTCACCTGGGTGCCTGGAGGTGGAGAGGCACTGGAGCAACAGGGAAGAAGCATGAGGTTTGAGAGAAAAGGCAGCAAAATAGCCTCAGTGAAGCACTGGTGCCCACTAAACTGGCAAATCCTTAAACGCTCAACCAGAACCTTGCCTCCCAAGAGGGCCATACAGATGCTGGATCTTCAGGGCCACTGATGTCATTATGTCACTACAAAGGGTCTCCTTTTAGCCAAAAGTTGTGGCTTAAAAACTGGATTAAATACTATTGAGAAGTCTGTGGCTTCATAAATAATTTTTTTAAAAATTCAGCATTCTAGAGATCTTAACCATCTTTTCCCTAACACATAACTCAACACTTTCAAGGTCAAATGTTTTAACTTCATCAGGAAAATCTATTTATGGTATTATCCATAACCTCTCTTTGCAAGTCCTTAAACGAGAGCACAATTCAAAGCAGGATTCAAGTCTAAGCATGTCCGCACTACAAAGTAGACAAGGGTGCCATCAAGACCGCTGAGCTTCCACTACAAAAACCCCAGGACTTATGTCCAGTACATTCTAGTCAGACTTCCAGAGGCAGCTTTATTTACTCTGACAGGCTGAGGCACTTTTAATCTCAGTCATCTCAGAACTGACAACATGATTAGCAGGCATTGCTGACAGCTGTGATTCAGCAGGACGGACCTGGTGACGCAGGTGAGAGGGAGAGAGGGAGGGAGTGGAACAAAGGACACGTGGCACCTGTTTTGCAAACAAAAGCAAATATCTGATTCTGTCTCATCCTTCCATCCGGCTGCCCAAATGCTGGTAATAAGCTTACATCCACTTGGTATTTTCCAGGCATTGTGAGCAGGGTCATGAACCCGGTAACTATGAATACACAGCAGCATCTGTCAGAAACGGGGCTGTTTCTTAGTCTAATAAGGCAGAAACAGAGTTTGAGTGCTGCCTTTTAATTTTTGCCTTTGTCCAATATCCACATAGTTTATGTGCTCTTCCACAGTTTGTTAGCAGCTGGCTTGCCTACTGTGGAAAGCAGGAGGGCGGGTTTAGGCATGAACCCCCGTACCTCAGAAGCAGGAATGTTCCTCGCAGACCCTGCTACTCAAAGTGTGGTCCAGGCCCCAGCAGCATGGGCATTCCCAGGAGGCACGGCAGAAATGCAAAATGTGGAGCCCTGCCCCAGAACTACACAATCAGAAGCCACATTCTGATCCCCAGGTGATTTGTTTGCACATTAAAATTTGAGGAACAAGGTCTAGAATCTTTTGGAGAATGACTCTTATTTTATTATAATAAGAGGCTGCAGCTCTCAAAAATGTCATTTCTATAGAGAAATGTCTAAAGTCAGATAAATAAGATAGCAGACATTATAGATATAAAGACGAGTATGACAGGTTCCAGTTCTCAAAGGGTTCACCATCCAATGGGCAGAGGGACAAATATCAAGCAAATAGTTACAGGAAAATAGGAAAAATAGTATAAGAGATATAGACAAGTGCTGGAATGAGCCTGTACTGACTTCCTACAGTCTAGCTGGCAGATAAGATCATCTGTGCCTACAGCGAGCATGCGAAGGATTACTCAAGTTCAATTAATGAATGGCCCAACTCTTGGGGAGATTTCCATGAAGTTTACTGAAGATCAGCAGATAAACCCCAAGTGGCTCACAGAATCCAGGCATTTGGAGTTCAGGTCCCAGCATCACTGTATCTCACCAGTCTCAACATATTTAAGGCAAGAACAATCTATTTAAGATTTCATGTTGCAGTTTTTGCTTTCCACTTAAAAAAAAGTCTTAGTAACTATTATTTAAATAATTATATAAATGCAAGGAAACATTTATTCTTGACTTAAATTTCACTTTCTCAGTCTAGGGCAGATCTTCCTGATTTAGAGTCTCTTAGCACTCTGAACTTACCAAAATCAGAATAGTAATTACATAATTAATTCTGTAATTAATTATTAAATACCTGTAAGATCTCATGGAATAGAAGCTTTAAAGGCAGGGATAAAACCTATATTATTTACCAGTCCATCCCTGGCCTTTAAATTGAGAATCTTGCCCAGATTTGGAGATAAAATGAATTTTGAAATATTTAATAAATGGTCCGACTATAGAAATGAAAGCTAGAGTAATATTTCTAAGAATTCTTCCAGAACCCATGAAATAATGCAAGACTATCAACTGTGCTGCTTATTTAAAAAGCAAAGTTATTCTATGTACTGTGGTACTGAGGGGAAGAACAGTAGCTGCGGAGGCATGATGTGGAGGCCGCCACATCATGTGTGAAATGAGGGATATACCAGTTGCCTTCTTTACTCAGAGGAATGAATTTTAAGTAATTAATCTGTAATAAGGCAAAGGGAAATTGTATGATTTTCCTCCATCTTGTGTCAATCTCAGGAATGTTGCAGCATAGGGTAACGGGGAGGAAGAAAGCACAGACACACACACACATACACAACACAACCACAGAGTTGAAAAGACTCCAGTTCAAACCTGGCTTTGTCACCAGCTGGGGAACACTACTGGCAAGTTCCTGTCCTGAACTGTAACAACAGTGGGTTCCCAGTCCTAGCTCTGGTCTATAGCAGGCCCTCAACGAATATTTGTTAAATGAATGAATGTGTTAATGAGTGAGTAAATGAATGAAGGCCTATCTCACAGGAGTGTTGAGAAATAAAGTGAAACAATAAGTTAAATGACCAGCATAAAAGTCCGTTTGCATGCAATGCATGAGTCCCTCCCTCCTTCTCTAGTTCTCACAGGGTTCCTGGCCTCTGCTGGTTATAAGGCTAGAGACAAACAGATGGCTAAGTTAAAAAAAAAAATACGCATGGGTACAATAAGATAGAAATAGCTGTAAAAAGTCACTCTTAAGAAAATCTTTGCACGCCCTTATTTTGCAACTACATGTTATGCCTTTTGCTTGTCATCTTTACTTATTTAGGAGATCAGTACCCAAGCTATCAATTAAATGATGTAAATGCAAGAGAACAGAGTCATTTTCAAGCAATTGATGAAATATTCTAAGTTGCAGTTGAGTGTGTGGACAGCTGGGGAAGCCCTACTAGAGGAAGAGAACTGCCAAGGCAGAACCTGTTCTCGGGGAACCAAGTGGAGCACACCTGAATTTCTGAGCTCATTTGGTTTGCACAAGACAAGTACTATCTTGAAATACT
>JAQZBX010024572.1:0-17547 GCA_029593785.1 Cabassous unicinctus
AGGCATACAGAGCTGGATGGCTGGATTCTGCAGATATGGATTTAAATGCTGTTTCTCTGCCACTTACTTGATAGGCCACTTACAAGTTATCCAATCTTCAATTTCCTCATCTGAAATATGTGGGTAGTAACAGTATTTACCATACAGAACTGTTGTAAGGATTAAATGAGAAAATAGCCCTAAACATGTGGTACTATAACTAGCATACAATCAGACCTTAATAAATAATAGCTAGCTAGTATCTAACTACATAAATTACACACACACACACAATTGATATTTGCCTTCACTTGGCATAATGTTTCTTTTGCCCTATCTCTGATAAGGAAAACTTGGGCATTCTTATCAATATCCTATCTCAAAAGCCCAATCTGAGTCTCTAATATTTTCTGACCAGTTCCTACAAATGACCTCCATTCCACTGACTTCTTTAGAGACCTGTGAATAATAATTGCACACAAGTCTATTCAAATATTGCACATACTGAAAGGCACAGAGTAAAATCATCTTTGCACTTATCATGAAAACCCTGTGAGTGCAATGTTAAAGAAGTAACTTCCATTCTAGCAAAATATGCCCCCTTTACAACACATAATGGCTGGAACGATTCAATCTTTATCATTTATTATTTTTATTTGGACAACATATATACATATGTACAAAATACCTACTGTCAGAATCCTCTTATAATTTCATTTGATTTACAAAAACGGGACAGCAAAATAACTTAGGTCACTAATACTGTACAAAAATAAAACTGATTAAACAGTTGTAAAGGTCAGTATCTTACAGTGTTACAGATCATTCATCTGTTGTGAAAGAACATCTCAATCTACCCAGAGTGATGAGGACTACGCTAAATCTATCGGCAAACTGACAACTAATCGATTTCTGTAATTATAACTACCAAATATAATTCTCAAAAGAAGCATGATGTAGAGCTAGACCTTAAAGCCGAAGCATCATTCCACAATGGTGAAGGGCTTTCTTCTTCCCTAGTCAAGGAGAGGAGTTATCTTAACTCTAAAACTATTAAATTTTCCAGAATATGACAACTACTTACAGTATTAGATAAAACAATTTTTCTTTCTTTTAAACACCTGCAATAGTCTTCCAAAAATTCAGTTTGGTTAAAAAAGTAAACAAAAATTACTATCCTGCACTTGGATTTTTATAAGTTAAATCCATGTCTTTTTAATATAAAAAGTAATTGCTTCATAGTTTTAGTGTTCAATGAACTCTAGTAGTCCTATTTGAACCATATCTTGATATAGTAAATCTAATTAGAATGCTGGTTCCTGTTTCATGACATTTTAAAACAGGATTTATCACAAAGAATAAAAAGCCTTGAGTTTATACGTTATGTTACTGTGACATATAAGAGAATATCAAATGTGTGTTTTTCAATGACTTGAAAAGGCAGGTAGCAACTTTTTTGGGAAGTAAATTGTGCATTTTTTTTAAAACAAGTTGCTGCGTTTATATCCATCTAAGTGCTCAACAAAAGCCACTTATAGATTTACTCCTGAAACTATAAAGATTGTCTTTCACTGACTTTGTTTTTCTTCATTTCTGAGAGGGAAAGATGAGTTTTTCCAAGCTGGCGAGTTGCTAGGCAACCCCAAACTCTCATTAAAGGCAGAGTGCAGGGTTCTCCTAAGCAGAATCATCCCATGAGTTCAGTAAGAAATAGGCAGCTCACCTATCTCGTATGGAAGAACAGATGTCCTTAAAACTTATTTTGGACACAGAAATTAAAATTTGGTTTAAAATAAGCGTTTCAAAAATCTGAAACAGAGGTAGAAAGTGTTCTTTATTTTCCTGACATGTTTTCCCATGAGAAAACACTTTACTTTTTATCCCATGGACTGCTCCCAGTCCCTAGTGTTAAAAGCAGCCCTCTTTATAGAACCACTAATACAACTACATAGGTTTAAAAAATAAAATACCGTGCTAATGATGGCTGTTGTATTGGAAGTTGGAGAGTCAGCTGGGACCCGCGCCCGTGCCTGCTCCATGAGCCCACACTGCATCTGAACTGGAAACGAGCATTTGTCAGGTGAAATAATGAGTTCACTGGTTAGGTGGGTGCCCTAAATTTACACAACACATTTTTATAGCACATGTATAAACTAGAGTGCACCATAGCTCCCTGTTTTAAATAGCAGATAAAACTGTCAGACAGCATTATTTCTGAAGGAAAAACATGTAAACATTTCCCCCATGATCACTGCTGACTCCCCTCACTTGAGGTTTCTTCTTAACTCTGAAAACTCAGTTCATTTTTCTGGCTGCATAAAGGCCAAAATTAAGTTTTCAGGTAAATGGCGTTATTATGGATGCAGTGGTTCAGGCCATTGTAGACACCTAGATACAAGATATAATAGTGGTGAGCCTCTGATGTAAGAAACACGGTGACGTGTTTTTTATTCGTCCATATTCCATTTGCCTACATTCTCCAAAAGGGACTATTATGCAGAGCCTCCTCTGAAATCACTGGGGTCTTTTCCGCTGGCATTCACTACTTACAGGGGTATAGTTTTCTTTTTACATTTCGGCTTCCTTTTCCTTTTACATAAAACTCTTGCACCTGTTAGTGGGAGTTTTGTAGGAACATGGGAAGGAGATCAACAAACTTTTCCTTAAAAAAGGAAAAAAAAAAAAGCTGTTTCCAGAGCTCATTCCTATTCTGCACCCATTCAAATAAAACCCAAAGGAGTAAAAACCCTGTCCCCTAGTGGCATTACTGTACAATAAGATGATGTTAACTAAAGGATAGGAAAATTTGGAAAAGTTAATAGAGTTAAAATTGTTTGTTATCTTTTTTAAAAAAAACTACCCTCCTTCTCCTTCAGTATCTGCTACATGTATTCTGCCCTCACATCTCTGCCACGATTTCTTAGGGAAATGTGTATACTATAAAATAAGATTATACCGTGGTGGCCAAACAGAATGTCTGCTTTTATCCTTAAAGCATGTATTTAACTTATTCATCCTCTGCATTAGAAAATAAAAGTGCAGCTTATGTTCAAAAAGTACAATTCATACAAAGCAAGGTTTAAAAGTTCTGTACTTAGTGTAACCTTTCAAAGGTTTGTCTTGATTAGTATAAATTCAGACTCTGCATACCCATTGACTATAAGTAACTTTGTTTTCATGTCTTTAGATGACAGATCATGCTGGAGTAGATGTGCTCTTGCTTGCATAAAGACAGCTGTGCTATGGCATTTTCATCTCAAAAGTTAAGGTGATTCAAGAGAGTGGTTTTTGCTAAGGAAACTGAAGCACACTCGTTATTACATCAATAGGTAAGAAAAAAGTTCTGAGAAACAGCAAGCATAAAAGGCCCAGAATCACTGTGTGAGACCACAGGTCAACTCACCCAGTCAGACATATGTACACCAGTGTTGAATCTTTAAAATTCTACCCAGCCTTGACCTTGACCCCCTCCCCCCACTCCCCGCCCGCCCCCGGAAAAACAAAGGGGAAAAAAAAAGAAGCATTTGTCTTCCCTCCAACGGGCAGAGACCGATTCGGATAGTTGCCTCTGCAAGGGGACCAAGTGTTGACTTTGATCTTAGGCTACAATGTGCTTTTAAAAACAATGCAGGGAGAGGAAAATCAGAATATTGACCAAAGAGCAGTAACTTCCTGTGCTGTAAGTGCGCCTCCTCCGGGGCTTAGTTTCCGTGTGTCTGACTGTTTCCTGGGAGTAGTTTTGTCTTTGCGGGGTCCATCCCTCCCTGACATCCGTGGGTAGCACCTCACAAGGGGTTGGCCAGCGCCTTTTTCGATCGCTTGATCATGCTGGGGTGGAACTCGGTGTGGCGCCGCGCGTGCTTGGTTAGGTGGTCGCTCCGCATGAAGCGCTTCTCACACAGCGGGCAGCGGAATTGCTTCTCCCCGGTGTGGGTCCTGTAGTGGCGGGTCAGCTCGTCTGAGCGCGAGAACTTTTTAAGGCAGTCTGGCCACGTGCAGGGAAAGGGCCGTTCACCTAAGAGAAGGGAATCAAGGCAGGATACGGTTTAGAGGGTGCTTAAAAGAAAAAGCCCCAAGGCTGCTCTTAACCACCAATCTCCCTATGACTCAAAAGACAAATCCACTGCCTCGAGGATGTGTGCTGAGAACAATCTTCTCAAAGCAAACGAGCTTGCTATTTTGTACCCGATGGATCCCTCCTCGGCTGTTATTTTTTCTGATTTGATTCTAAGTGGTGGTTGGTTCCATGATTTCTCTCAGAGCAGTCAAAAAACTTAGCCCCTGGATGAAATAATGAGAATAGTCAAATTCATAGAGACAGAAAGTAGGTTAGAGGTTCCCAGGGGCAGGGGCAGGAGGGGATGGGGGAGTCGGTGGTTAACTGGTGCTGAGTTCCTGGGGTGATGATAAAGTTTTGGTAATGGATGGTGATGGCAGTAGCACAACACTGTTTTGTTAATGTAAATTAATGCCACTGAATTGTATGCTTGAAAGTGGTTAAAAGTGGGAAATTTTATGTTGTATTTATAGTACCACAATAAAAATAAAAGTAAAAACAAACAAAAACAGCCTTTGCTAAAGTTCCTGACATCTTAGGAATGGAGGAGAGCTGAGGCACCCATTTCTGCTAGTCTGGCACCCGGAGCAGGCTTTTCCCTTGAGCTCCTGAGGGCTGTAGCCACCCAGCCTCTGTCTGAGCATAAGGACAGGGAGCCCTGGACCTGACAAGGCAGCCTGGTTTGTTCTCGAGCATCTCTGTCACAAACACTCTTAACAACGTGAAATCGGCCTTGCTGTGAAGTCCAGATTTTAAGTCACATTGTCTTAACACTAAACAGGAGCTGACTCTCTCTGCCACATACCAATCCTTTAAATATCTGAAGACAGCTATTATGTCTTTTTCTCTAATCTTCTCCAGACCAACCAATCTTAGTATGTACCATATTTCTCACAAAATCATCACATTATTATAAAATAATAACTTGTGTTATCTCATTGAATTCTCATAGGACACCCCATGAGGTGGTCCCATTTTGCAGATGAGGAAACAGAGGCTTGGGGGACTCGATAATTACTTGCTCAAGGTCACACAGCTACAAAGTGGCGAAGCCATGAACTGACCCCAGGACCCACGCTCTCGGCAACTCAGCTGTCCTGTGCCTTGTGGGTCATGAGGACTTGGCACTATTTCCAAATGCCCCTTATTCTGATTGCTTTCCTTGGATTCACTCTATTGTCTTTGTGTCCCACCATGATCAGATCAGCACCAGCACTGCGAGCCTGCACCCACATCTGGGGAGGACACGCACACGCAGAAAGACAGAATGTGCTTTTAAAGATGAGTGTAGTCTTGCTTTCTCCTCGTGTGAGTGACTGCCACCCTCTGCTCCCAGGGCCTTTCTGCCTATTCCTCACACCTTTCCAAGCATAGCCAAAAGCAGCTGCCTCCTAAACAAAGGGTACATGGACTCCTCCTTTCCATAGAATTCTCCAGATGCTCCTTTGGTAAGTGTGAGGAGTGAATATTTTCTCATTCCTGTCCCACCTCCCTGGAGCCCAGAGACTTGCAGAGGCTGGGAGCTGTCCAGTGTGGTGAATATGAGTCATCCAAAAATTATTCATTCTTTATTCCTCAGATTCTCCTATCCTGTGCCAAAGAGATGTAGAAATAACAACAACAAAAAACTCTTCCAAAGAAATGATCATAACGCCCTGTACAACCTCCTTGTTCTTGTGGGAAACCCAACATGGGCAAGACTAATCTGTAGCAGCTGATTTGCTATATGCAAGTCTATTTATAAACCATCACTGTGCTCTGGGCTGAAAAGCTACAGCAGCAAAGAGCAATAACAAACTGAGCCTGACTCAAGGTGGATGAGAGAGCTAAGGTTAATGACATATGGAGATATTAAAAGTCTACTGCAGGGAGGCCAAAAAGAAAAAAAAAAAAGAGCTTCAAACTTTACGCCTCAAAAATCTCAACAATGACATAGAGTTGAAAACTACATTTTTTTGCAACTATTGGATCAAACGGCATTTTTATTCAGTTCAGCAGACCTTTGAACAAAAGGTGAAATACAGGTTGTCACAACTCAACAAGGCTAAGCTTCCTAAGGCAAGGGCAATGTCACGTAAGGCTTTTTTGTGCTATTCATGCTAACAAGCAAATGCCCAAACTTTAAAAACTTAGACCGAGTTAGTTAATCCTCCAGGTCCACTCATACTGACCAAAACCTACTTAGAAGTTACCAGATTACTGGGGAAGACTTCTGGACCATTCCAAAATTAGATGGCAGCTAATTCCTCTCCAACTCAATGGAGTGCCTATGGAGGAAATGTTCTCATAAATACGTTATGTAATTCACCCAGTGATATGCCATTAAAAAAAAAAAAAACAAACAAACACCTTTGCCCTCTCCTTTTTGGAGCCATCTCTCCACTGCTTTACTGATGTGCACTTACTGATATGCATGAAAAAGAAAAGCTCAGTTTCTTAGTGCTTGTTAGGACAGGTTTTCTTGGAGGAGCAGTTATATTGGTTTGGCTTACTCACTGACACATGTACTTGTTTCTTTCAAGTGAGTCACAAGAGGAGGTGGTCAATTTATCTGAGTGGATCTGTGTCCACTGTGGGAAAAAGGTATCAGGAGAACACTCTGCTGAGTGCTAGGACTGGCAAATAAATCTGGCATTCCCTCTGTTTTAGGAAGATGGCTTCCTAGAAGTGCTAGTCAGTGGAAAACTGTCATGAAGCCTGAATCAGCTGTATGTGCAGAAGAACTACTAATCATTTATGCTTATGATCTACATATATTTCAAGTGCAATTAGGAGCTACCACCACTGAATTAGCTTTCAATTTAGTTTATGGCTACACTCTCTTGACCACCCCTCATAGTGGTCATTCTGTGATTGTTCCCATTGCTTCTAATCCAGATGTTGCCAATGACCTCGCATCCTTACCCCTGAAGCGTTTCACAGAAAGAAGACAGCAAATCAGCACTAACAGCAGCCTTTGTTAAGACTCAGATAATTTGTATAATTCAGACTTACAAATTTCCAAGAACTTAAAAAAGAGGTGCTTGGACATGAGCCGCTAGTGTAAAAGCCGCAAGATCATCTTGATTCTCCTGGGATCCTTTGGAAAAGCACTGGGCACTTCTGGTCAATGATCTACATCTGGATAGCAAACTACGGCCCATAGGCCAAATCTGGCCCACTGCCTCCTGCCACCTGTTTTTGTAAGGTCCGTGAGCTAAGAATGGTTTTTACTATTCCTATAATTGTTTTTTTACTAAATGGTTGGAAAAAATGGAAAAAAGAATAGTGTTTCATGACACATGAAAATTATATGAAAGCTAGCTGAACTCTGAGAAGATTTGAACTTCAACCTGGTGTACACCAGAGCTTGTAAATTCATGTGTCCTTAGGAGCCAGACAGGTAATAAAAAGGGGTGAAGTGGCCAGGTGTATGGTCATGGGTAGCGGTGGAATCCGTGGCAAACTGGAGACATTCATGACACTTCAGGGCATGCAAATTTGACACTTTATAAACACTGTGCTGGCCAAACAAGTGTGTGTGCAGGTTAGATTCTGCTTGTGGACCTACAGTTTGCAGCCCTTTGTAATTGTCCATCTCTCAACCCAGTGGAGACTTTGCATACAACCTCCTACAGAATACATTTTAGCATGTTAATGATAGACACATAATAAAGTACCATCTAGAAATGAAAACATGTTTTGCAGCTAAGAAAGTATGGAATGGGGCAGAGGGGACAGAATGCTAAATCATATGTGAAAAGAAACAGAATCTAAAGGCCAAATGGGACCATAAGATGATTTGCAGAGGAGGAAAACAGAGGCCAGAGAGGCTGTGACTCACCCTGCATCCCACAGCCCGCAGGAGACCAGGCCAGGCCTTTCCTTTCGGCTCAGTGCTAAGCTCCAAAAGAGAACAGGCGGCATTCTTCATACCAAATAAATCATAAGGCAAAGCAACTATCAATTAGGGAATCTTTAAACCTGACTTTAGTATTAATGAAAGAGTTACCATCCTCCTGGGAAAAAAAGAAAACACATGTACCAGTGTTTTATTTCTGGCCTTCTCAGGAAAACACACCCAGAGGCAATGACACAATAAACTCTGCTTTACTGGAGCACAGCTGTTAACAGCACAAGTTTCTCTGAGTTCTCATTATTTATATACCACTCCTCTCCCCTTTCAGCAACAAACTAAGCACCTCTTGCTGACAGACTCAGCTCAGAGTATAAAATAAACTTGATCAAAAAGGCTGCTACCGAACACTGCACCAAACGCATAAAAGACTTTCTTTGCAGAGACTGTCCGGAAGCCTCCTAGGGTTCAAGAGAAGCGAAGTGGCACCTGCAGCCTATGTACCTGCCCAGTTAAGCACAAGTAACACCCTCGCTGCTGCTAAGAGGGAGCCTTCACTCTACCTGGTGACTGGCTGATGATGCCGAGGGAAGCTCACTCTTCTTGGTAAAGTCCTGAAATGAATGTTGGGTGAGTTCTCTGCACGGGAGCAAGCCTGGGGTTTGCTTATGGGATACACGCAGCTCTTGTCCAGGTGTTTTTCAGACCCTTGGCCTGCGTCAGCGAGCCCTAGGCTCTCAGACTCTGCCTCTTTCCCACCTGGTTCTTCTCACCTTCCAGAGAAGGGCCTGAAAAGGTCTAATCTTCATCCAGGCAGAAAGTTAAAAAAACAAAATCTAAAGCTCCATTGCTTCTAGCAAAAGGAAACGATTCTGGTAAAAAACAAGTCTAAGGGAACTAGCCTGCCTTTTCAGAACAGAACAGTAAAAGTGCTAATTAAGAATCATGGCTTCTTGCAGATGTACAAAATCAAGGCTTCTACTTAAGAAAAATACAGTGTCTTTTGATTGCAAAAAGGCAACTAGGATCCCATCAATAAAAGGATAATTTGATATTAGAAAATCCCATTGATATTATTGTCCATTTTAATAGGCTCACACACACATACACACACACAATTTTGCCTTGCTAGATGCAAAATTATATTTGCTAAGATTCAACATCCATTCCTAATAAAAGTTTTTAAGAAAATAGAAGAATAATTCCTCAACAGGATAAAGTATAGATCTGAAATCTCTAATCAGTAAGTTCAATAGTAAAATAAAGGTAACATTCCTGCATTCCCACCTGCATCATCATATAGTTGTTTAACATTGCTCAAGAAATGCTGAGCACAATTAGGTAACAAAATAGGAAGCAAATGATGGGAAGGAAGAGATGAAATAAGAATTATATGCAGTTGATACAATCATCTCTTTGGAAAACGATAACTAAAAACTAATATAAATTAAAAGTGCAGTCATAGGTATTAAATAAAATAACACACACATATACACACACACAAAATGGCTTTCTTACATGCTAACCATAACCATCAGGAAAAACCTAACCATAAAAGTTCAGGATCTGCATGAAGAAAGCTATAAAAATCTGATGTAAAAGAAAATGAGTAAGTGGAAGGTTTCCCATGTTCTTGGATGGTGAGGCTCAATGGTGTAAAAATCGCAATTCTATACAAATTAATTTATAAAATTAACACACACCCAAAGGAATTTTTTTCCTTGAACTTGGCAAAATTATTCTAAAGTTCATCTGGGAGAATAACCAGGCTCAATTTGCCAAGAAAATTGTGCAAAAGAATAATAATAAGTACGTGCAATACCAGTTATTGAAATGTATGATTAAAGCTGCAATAATTAAGATAGTAAGATACCAGTACAGGAGAAAACAGATCAAGACTGAAAGTAAACCCAAGACCGTATGGGGATTTAGTATATGATAAAAGGGGGTATTTCATATACTAAATGAGGAAAAAGATGTTCTATTCAATAAATGGCATAGACATCTGGTTAAAGAATAAAATGTAGATCCCTTCCTTATACTTTTCACTTAAAAATTTTCTAAATGGGCTATAAATGTAAATATAAAAAATAAAAGAAAAAACAAAGAAAAAAAATAAAACCATAAAGATTGTCAAAGAAAAATACAGGTGTATATTTTTAGACTATTGGAGTGGAGAGGGAACTTTCTAAACATGGAACCAAAGGCAGAATCCTTCAATGTGGGTAGTTTTGAATATATAAAAATATTAAACTTCTGCAAGGCAAAAATATATATAAGTTAAAAAATTAAAAACCAAAAGGATGAACTAATAAAAGAAATTGCAGCATATGACAAAAGGTTAAAATCTGTAATACAAAAAAACCCAAAAAAAACCCACAACAACAACAAAAAAAAACCAATACACCCACAAAGTTGCAAATCAAAATGAGCAGCCCAATTTAATAAAAGAAGGCAGGGAGACAAATAAGCAATTTATAAGAGAAGAAATATTAATGAGCAATAAATAAATATATGAAAATATATTCAATCTCATAAGTAATGTAAACATGCCAAGGGAAACATCAATGAAATATCTAATAGGCTGGTGAAAATGTTACAAAGTCTGTTCCCACCTACGGTTGGTGGAGGCATGGGGAATAGGCCTTGTCCTGCAATGGTGGGACAATCTGGCAATATATTCTTCTAGGACTTATTTTTTTAAATGAATCAGATAGGACCACAAAAGTATACTGCGACACCAGCATTGTTTATAAGAGCTAATAATTGGTAACAACTTAAATGTCCAATAATAAAGAACTAAATTATAGTATACCCATCCAATGGACTAATATGCACCTGGTAAAAATGTATTAGATTGTTACATAATAAAGTGGAAAAATGTCTGCAGTATACTGCTAAGTGAAAAGAGCAGCTTATGATGTACTGTGTGACTATCTATGGAGAAAAAAAATCCTGCTAGAATATACACAAAACATGAAGTGATTATCTCCGGGTGAAGGGATAAAGAGAACTTCTACTTCTTTCTGTGATTTTTTTCCCTGTATTTTCTGATTTTTTAAATTGAGTACAAATTTCTCTTTTAATAACAAAAAGTCAGGTAAAAAGTTATTTTTTAAAAGGGTTACTAAAAGCAAGGAAAACAATGAGTGTATCTGAGTTTCTTTTCCACAAATGTACTGGTCAAGAACCTGTTTCACAGTGTGGGGACTTAATGTCTATTGAGAACCTGCTGTGATACTCCAGGTGTCCAAGACCAAAGGAAGGAGAAGAGGCATTCTGTTTCCTACTCAGGCAAACTGTTGAAGGGTAAACTTCCCCAAAATACTACATCATTCTCATTCCTCCCCCACCTCCTTCTCTCCCACTGTTCCCATATGTGAAAGGAAAATGGCCCCTGCAAGAACAGATAGGAATCTTCCTTCAGATGCTGAATTGCACAAACAGTAAAGCTGGGTGTGCCCAACAAAGGAGTGTCCTTGTTAGGAAGCAGAGGGGAATGGAGAGCCATGAAGGGGTGCAAGGACTAGTCAGCTGAAGCGCTCCTCCTGGCTGAGGCAGTGAGGCACATGCCCACACAGACCTGCCCTGACCCCAGGTCCATTGTCCATTAACATCCAGTCTCATTCCCATTGGGAAGACAATGTGGACTTGGAACTACAATACGTGAGCGATTGCTTTTATTTATTAAAAAAATTTTTTTTTTAATTTTCCACCCCACCCATCTTATTATTTTTTAAAATATATTTTTCTTACAAGATTGCTTTTAAAACCTTTTTCCATCTCTAGAACCCTCCAGTGCAGAGCCACAAATGAACATGACGGGGGTGATGGTGGGGTCTGTGTGTGCAGGCCATCCCTGGGTGCAGAAAATTCTACACTTTCTCGCAGTTAATATTGGATTCAAAAATCAAGAAACAAAATGCCTCCCATTTGCCAGAAATATTGCTACACATGTAGTTGAAAGAATTAAAATGCTTGGTGGGCTCTGAAAGAACAATCCTGCCTGAATGCCATGCCATCCCATTACCACTGTCACTGAATCCTTCCAGTGATTTGGTTTCCTTTTATATTTTATTTGTTGATATAACAGAGTCACTATAGAGCTTGGATGTGAGACTTTTTACTTCTTGGTCCCAGTGTTTATATGCGGAAAGCAACTCGTCCCATACTTTAGGTTCTGACATGGGAAGTGGGTGTGTGTGTCTGGAACATCTGTGACGCAGCACTTCCTCACTGCAGCACGACAGCGTCTAGGAAGCAAGCCTGTGGGAACAGTGCTTGCGTGTCCCCAACCTCAACTCATCTGTGGTGGGACCTCAGAACTAGCAATGAGACAACAGATTCTTGACTCTTTAGGCTCTCAGCCCAGCAGGAGATACCTCTTGATGTCTCAGCAAGGTAAAATGCAGAGCTTAAAACATATATATTTTTTACCACAGTGAAGGTCTGCCTCTTGATGTGGTTCGATAAAAGGCAACACTTGAGTCGTAGTCACCGAATTTAGAGCTGGACAAGATCTCAGTGATCCTCCAAAGGCCCACGAGGTGAAATGGCTGCCCAACAACCGCACAGCTAGTCCCTGGAGGGCCCAGGATCAGCCAGATCAGCCGAAGCCAGGTCGGCGTTCTTCCTGCGTCCCAGGCTACACTGCCCCCATCCAGCTATTTGTGTGAAAGGTAAGTAAATAAGCTACTAGGTACAAAACACTGAACAGGAAAGAATGTTCGATGGCAAAACTTTCCCAAGAACATATTCTTTGAATCTCTGTGTTTTTGGTGATTTTGATGATCATCTCACTAAAACCTGTGAAGTTCCAGTTGACGTGCACTCAGAGGGCAGGATGATTTGCCCAAGGTCACAGGGTGTGATGGGGTTAGGGCTGATTTTCTAACTCCTCCTTCAGCTTTATGCATAAACCAAGATTAGATGTGAAAAAAGGCCAAGGCCTAACTAAAAGTAGGGAAAACCTTTCACTGTGTGTTTTTCCAGTTCTCTTACTCCCAGGCCTTTCTTTCCATATACATTGCCTCAGAGGAGGGCAACAGTCTAGAACAAATAAATTGCTGCTGAACTTTGAGATTCAAAACAGAATTTTAAAAATGTAAAGCAGACCTAATGATCCAATCTGCAACTCTTTTGATTTGCCAGAGCTTCCCACCAAGATCAGAGCTACGGAAAAGAGCAATTGGAGTTTTAGAGTTTAGCCTTAAAGGTCTCCCAGCGCTCTTTCCTTTGGAGACAGTTTGGGAAGTCCCAGAGGAGTGGCCACTGTGGCTAGGCTTCTCCAGGGCATGCCTTGAGCCTGTCTGCAGGGAAGTCCCACACAGGCCCTGGCACCTGAGAAGCTGGGTAGCCAAGGCTGAGAGAGGGGTCTCGGCGCAGGGCTTGCAGCCTCAGAGACTCCCACTCTTCCTGATATAGGGTGGAGAGAGGTGCTGTACCTTCCTGTGCCCATAACCAGGCAGCTGGATAAAGCCACGGGAAGACCAAGTCACAGAGTACAAGAAACCCCCCCTTCAGCAGGGGATGCCAGCACCTGAAGACGGACACACAAGCAGGTGCATTTCAGCCCAGAGGAGACCACAGAGGTCAAAGGATGGCATGCAACGCTGACGGCGCTCCCCTGACACCAAAACCAGAGATGAGCCCCTTGCCCAGCAAATAATGGGTCACTCTCAGGAGACAAGAAGGGGAAAGAAAGAGAACCCTGATTTTGTGAATTTACCCAAAAGGGAATAAAATTTAATACAGACGTGATTGAGACACTTTGAACTGCCAAGATGAAAGTTTTCCACCAAGAGCAGAAATGGAGGACCTGAGAGCTCAGTAGATTTTGGTTTTGGACAATTAACCTCTTTGCATAGCCGATGTCTGTGACTCAAATTCTTACCCAATGCACCGTTGCTTTGTAAGAGCTACTGGGACTTTTTGGCATCTTTAGCAAACAGAAGGGTAATCACTCCACTTGTGCATGTAAATAAATAAAAGTATAGGTAGCATCCACAGCTTCCAGCCTGGGGGCAACTACTGTCCAGAGAATTGAAGCCTCTGGCTTAGAAAAGACGGTGGGCAAAAAAGGGAAAACATAGATGAGACTGACGCCTGAGTCGTAGTGATGCCTACTTCACCTGCCAGCTTGGTTTGGTACCTGCAGTGGTTCATAGTGACTGGTGATGCTACCCCAGCATGTGTTTCTAGCGTTTTCCCTCTGGTTCAACCTCTGGACACTGTTGGTACCAGAGTAAGGCTGCTAGGGCCAGCAATCCGACTCACACACAGCACATGGGCCATCCTCAAATAGTCTCTCAAGCATTAACTTTTCTGTCTCCTGGGATGGAGAATGAGCTACTAATTCAGAGGGCCTGGCATTTATCATCAAAGGACATGAAGAACCTCAACCTTTACGAAACAGTCCCACAGACTCCCCCCCAGTTCTCAGAGGAGGAATACAGCTCTCCTCGGGCAGGCATTCCTGGGCAAGGTTTCGAAATTTGGGAGCAAGCAGGACGGTGAGAAGAAATGACTCAGAGTGGTGGGAAACAGATCCTGTGCTCTTTTACGCTGGGAACCCCCGGCTTCAGTGGGATAATGCTCACTGGACAAGCATTTCGTGGCTAGCCATGGGTATGAAAAAGAGGAAAAGCCAGCTGTTTGGTTGTCAGTCTGCTTATTTTCATTAAAAACTGCAATGGTACAAAAATACAGTTTGAATTATGGTAGCAGAGGGATTTAAATCATTTTTATGTGTGTTTTTTAAGTTATTTTTAAGTTCTAATTTTTGCCTCTTAACTAATACATTTGTGTTTTTGTTGGGCATTATGCACACTGAATAGACTTCTGAATCCCAATAGGAACCACTATAGAAACAGCTCATCTTTGTGTATTCTACACCTCTATCTATTAGCACCTAAGATAACAAATGTTCATGTAAACAGTTCATTTCTCTGGACATTAAAATGGACAGAAGACTGAAATGAAGAATAAATGAATGGCACTGCTGATCATGCTGCTGCTGCTGACATTTGTTTCAAGCGAGGCTTTTGGTATTGGCTTCTAGAGCATCCAATGAGGAGGGCCAACGGCCATATGCCTGCGCTAATGTATGTTGAAATAATCTATTTTCCACAAAGACCTTTTTGTACATGCACTTATGGCCTATCTTTCAGGCTGAATACCAGAGACATAGTTCAGAGTTCTTTTCCTTCAAAGAGGAGGAAAAATATGTTGTCATACTGTTTTGTCTCTCAGTTTGTCAAACTCTGCTCTTAGAATATCCTGTTTGTAGTTCTAATTGGGCCGATAAATAGCTATTGGTTTTGCCTGCCTTGCATCCAGTCTCTCTTTTGACTAATAAATAGCACACCTTGAATTTCCTTTTGGAAATCACCTCTTCTCCACTGAGTCCATGTAATTCCAGGGGGGGCTGACCTGGCATCCCCAGCCCTAGGGGTTAGATGTGACCCAGTCATGCTTTAGTGACGGATTTCAGGGATGGGCACATGAGTCAAGCACAGTCATGGAGCTTCAAGCCTGGCACTTTTACTGTAATCATTATGAAGTGGAAACTGTCTTTCCACTGGGCTTGCTGAATTGGCAGGATGTGAGTCTGGAACTGCTGGCAGCCATCTTATCACCATCCAGAGAGAGCCTACCCATGAATGCAGCCAAAGCAAAAGTCGGCAAAGCCGAGCCATGGAGAAGTACAGATTCCTGATGCCACTAAGTACCTGTATCCAGAGATACCTGAAACCAGAGTTACCTATAGATGTGTTTGTAACTTGAACCAATAAAATTCCATTTTTTCTTAAACCAGCCCACGTTTGGATTCTGTTGCTTGCAACCAAGAGTCAATTATAGATACAGAACTGGGGTCTTTTTCAAATGGAAAGAATCAGCTTCTGAATAAACTATGGAAATTACCAGGTAAATATGGTCAGAGTCCAAGATTTCTGCAGACACTCCTAATCAAGGTTCATGAAAACCAAACACAAGCGAGAGCTAGAACAACCCAAGGGGTCCAGGTCAACAACCATTCAACACACAGTTCCAAGCACCTGGAACTGGGTCCATAAGTGGGTGGGTCCTGATTCTTTTTTGATTGCCTCTCCCTCATTGAAGCTGACTCCCTGGGAGAGATGGTGAAAAACATTTTTTTTTTTTTGTCCTTTCACTCTCTTTGAACAAAAGATGATGTGTAAGATTCCTTCCAATTTTAAAATGTCCATAATTCTCAGGCTGGGTTTCTGTGCTTTTGCTCATTGCCTGCCCCACTAGTTCCCATTTTAGTTCAAATGAGGTCCTCTGGGAGGCATGCACTTCCCTAATGATGGAGGCTGAGCTGGGACACGTGCTCAAACTCAGTTCAGTACAAAACACTACTGCCTACATTACAGTCCTTGCCATTAATTTTGTGTGGCTTAGGCTTCCATGTCTTTATTTTAATCTATTTCAATAACATCATCACTTCTTTAAAGGGCTCAATTTGGTCAATCAGTGATGAATTCCATTCTACTGTTCAAATTTGTGATCGTTCTCAACTTGATTAAAAAAAAAAAAAAATTCAAAGGCCCCATGGCCCTGGGCTTAGATGGTGAGCTAACTGGTTCTGGCAGCTCTAGAACCTTTAGATTTCAGATCCAGATTTTCGATTCTCTTTTGAGGACTTCAAAGTTTAAAATGCCTCATATAAACTGAGGTTAAAATGGAGGCCTGCAAGGTACACCATCATCAAGACAGTAGTTAACCCAAACGGAAAGGAATGACATAGAAGACCTGAATCATGAAAAATGGATGCACCTCCCTCCCTCAGTGGGGAGTGCATTCTCTATAAATAATAATGTTAGTTCTGTCCTATAGTTTGCAGAGGATGCTTGAGGACCGGATAAGACCAATGTCTTCTCTTGGCCTTAAAGCTTCAACAAAGCATTGAAAGTTTAAGGAGGGGTCTAGGAAGGGAGGAGTAGGAAACCTCCCAGGAGCGCTGCCTGGGGCTATCCAAGAGAGCACTCCCTTCCATAACAAAGGTGGGCAGAGGCTGGCTGCACCTCCGCCCTTTCACTGGGTAATTCTAAGCAGCTCTTTGGGCCAAGGTAGGAAAAAAAAATTGCTAACCAGAGATTGAAGTCCTCTGGAGGCTAGGGGAAACAATTCAAATAGAAAGAATTAGAAATGGAAGATCTTTTGAGGGCCCAGCATGAAGGTAAAGGCCTTAGCACTTTATTTCATCTTGTCCACCACCCTTCGCAGTATCTAGTAATCTCGCTGAGAGCTGAGGAAACAGGCTTGGGTTACATGATCTGCCCAAAGTCGGGGCGGAGAGCCTGCTTTTGAACCCTGGTGGGGTGTTTCTAAATCCTCCAAGTCCCCAAAAACGTTTACACGGATAGCGCCCATCTATCTGATGGGGGTGGGGGGATATACTTTTTTCCAGACAAAATGATGGATGTGGTGACCTCCCAAGGTCGCTCCCAACCTCCCAGTTCTATTCTTCTGCTGCCACCAAGTGCTGCGAAGTAGGCCTGGGCCTGTGACTAACTTCTCAACAAAAAGCGGGGCGGCGCGAGAGCCAGGATTGCTCAAAGACCACTGCAGAGGATCCCATTTCTTTCCCTTTTTAACCATCTGTGGTCTTTTCCTTCCTTTTGCCCCTCCTTTTTTCGCGTGTTGCATAGAA
>JAQZBX010024572.1:17647-30167 GCA_029593785.1 Cabassous unicinctus
TGGGAAGATTTGGAAGTCAAGATTTAACAAACACTACAAAATAAAAATAAGAAATGTTTTTGTTCGTAAGGCTTTCAGAAATCAGACTGATGGGCTAGAAGGCAAGCTCCAACCAGGGCGTGTCAGGCTGTTTTAGGGTCTCTGGGAAGAGTGAATACTGGGAAATAATCCGCCCACTTTTCTTCTCAATGAACGTATTAAGTAAGACCATTGTCAGCCACTTTCCCAATATGTCATATGATGTTTCTCCCTGGGAAGTTCAATCTGGGAATTTCCCACAGACGCTGCAGAATGACTAGTTCTTAGGATGAGCGTAAACAATTGACACAGGAATGTAAATCTGACCCTTATGTTCATTTCCCTCAGGTTACAGCTTTGTGTCTGAAGGTAATGGGGTGTTACAATCAAAACGGCACAATATTTAGCCTGCAACCTCCCCTCCCCCAGCCCAGCATCCTTCTCTTTCCTCACCACCTACAGATTTGAGAAGAAAATCAAGGGAAAACAATGTTTTTACTCTGTAATTTTACTCCACTTTTATTTTCTGTTGTGAAACAGTAATCCTGCCAACAGCAGCAGCTTCTCTAAGGCAAACCCACTCTGTCTTTGCTAGGACAGGAATACAGAGAAGGATGGGGGTGGGAGGTGGGGGACAGCAACTGGTCCTTCCTACCTCCCTGACTAGAAAGGAAGAACTGTGTGGCTTCTCGGCAGGCCTCCATCCAGCCCCAAGACATGCTTTCAGCAATGAGCTGGGCTGGAGCAGCCTGCCTGGGCCATCTTTCCTTGGACTCAAGGGAATTTTAGTGTCTCCTGTCTGAAACCCAGAAGCAAACCGTATGGGCAAGGTTTGCAACCTTAGAAAACCAATTTCCTCTATAGCTAGAAGCCATCTGCAGCCCTCTGGTCTCTTCTCCAATGTAAATTATTTTCTCCTAACAGGATATCTGAGACTATGCCTAGACTTTCTCAATGGGGGGGCGGGAGGGGATGCGGAGGCATGATGTCACTCCCAAGAGGGCAAAAATTGGTTCTTGGCAGGTGAAAAAAATCTTAGCTATTACAAAGGTTTGTGACCTCCAAAAGGGCATAACTATACAAACCATACACAGTATATAAGCTATATAGTACATATATGGTATTAAAATGTCATGGGAGAGGGCATTTATGAAAAAAATAAGTCTAAAAAGCCTTTTTAGGGGAGAGATCACGAAAAAATAGGTAGAGAAGCAAATACCTGATCAATTCCCACTCAAGCTTAGTTGCAAATAGGGTGAAGCATGTCAAGTGATAAAATATTCCCCATCACTTTTGGGAGCCCTCTAGAAAAATGAATGGGGTAGAGAATGTCCTCAAGGATCATGGCACAAGGCCTTCCTTCTCCCCCAGAAAGACAAGAGAACAGTAAGAACTGGGGAGAGGCTAACTAACAGGCCACCCAAAGGCCACTCTTGAGCTAAGGCCCTTAGTCTGGACCTGTGCCAAAGTAAGATGCCGCTCTCCCCAAACCCCTGCCTCTCGGCCAGTGGAGGTGGGTCTCCGCACTCACACTTCCGATGGCACTAGACCCTCCTTAACCAAATAGCTGACTCTAAAGCTTTTTGCAGTCATTTAGAGAGTGGAGCAGTGAGGGAGAAGAGTGTTAAGAGGTACAGATTGGGCTTGGCACCTGTATAAGCAAAAGTTTAAAACTTCCTCAAGTCATGGGGAAAGAACATCCTCACCTGAGTTAGCGTTGGCCTGTGACGGACATTCCTAGATGGACTGTTTCCTTTATTGGAAGATAACTTCCACTTTAGAGGCTACCCAGGTTCCTTCTCACAGGTATTCTAAATATCTCAGGGAAATGTTCAAACAGGTAAAGGAGAAACAGAAGCAGAATTCTTGGGGTTTTTGCAGCTCTTCCCTCTGTGTTACTTGAACTTCCTTCACCCTATTAAAAACTGTTGGTTTTACATTTTATTCTATAGAACCTGGGTATGATGGTTGGGATTTAAGGCTTTCTGAATTTCAAAATCCAGTAACCATTGTTATCACCCAACCCACTGTCACCACCTGAGGACAGCTGACTTAAACACCTCAAAAAGAAAGCAAAATTGAAACTGGCCTGGCAAAAGATCCTAAGGTTTCTATCATCCTTATAGAAACCTAGTCTGACTACAGTGATGACTTCTTGTCTAGTATTAGATTGTAGTTGTTTTCTTACCCAAAGGATACACCTCCCTCCCCCCAAGATGCATATACTCTATGTGAGGGGCTCCCCAAAGTGAGTATAGGATAGACTTGATGTTAGTTAACATTTTCAAATAACATGCTTGACATGTTTTCAGGTGAAGTACTCTAATAGGTCTGTTAATCTGAAAAAGTACAATAAATATACTATAGAGTGTAGAAAAAGTCTGGAAACAAGGAAAAGAGTGACTTTGTTGTGCTTTTTTCCAGATTAACAATTGACCCCTACTTAAAATTTAGAGGTACCCACTTAAAAAAAGATACCTGGAGTTTGAAGAAAACCAAACTGAGCATATATTTTGACAATGTAAACTAACATACAGACTAAAAATAAGTTTATCCTTTGTTTTCTGAGTATCCTTTGTTTTCTAAGTTATAGAGCACGCCCTGTAACTTACAAATGATAAGATCCGGCATTGAGGGCCTATTGTGTATAAAATCCTATTAGGTGCTTTAGACCTATTAGGTCTTTGTATACCAGTCTATGAGTTCAGTGATAGTACCCCTAGTTTGTAGATAGAAACTGTGGCTCAAAAAAGTAGAGGTTGCAAACTTAAGTGCTACCAGTGACCACATAAATAAAGAAAATGAGGGATTCTGCTTCACAGAAAGAAGGCTCAGTTCAGGTCAATTGTTGCTAGGTCAAAATTCAGGCCCAGTATTGCCAGATCATTCGATTTTTCCAGAGAAGCCAGAAATCTGGATTTGTGCCCAAATCCTGATTTTTAGATGTTGGTAACTAATTAAATTTTTATAAACCCTGTGTTGACCAAGCCAAACAAATTTGCAAAGCAAATTCAGCAGACCTCCAGTTTGCAAACTGAATTTAAGTCACTTGTTAAAGGTCATATAACAAGGCAAATCAGACTCAGTCTGCCTCAAAGGTGTCTTTTCTCTCAGGACATCATAGAAGTAGCTGCATTGCATTAAATGAAATTTTGTTTAAATGAATCAGCCTCAAAAACCACATCTAGTTCTGTAGAAGTGGCAGCTGTAGAAGGCTCTATGAGGAAGGCAGCAAGGAGCAGGTGGAATCCTTGTTGGGCAGCACTGAGCAAGGGGGCGGGGCTGGGGTTTCATCTCTGAAATCGTCGCAGGATGCAGATATTCCAAACCTATCTCTGTGCACCTTCTGCATTTAATACCAGCAAAACTAAAATCAGGGTGCTCCTAATCCTATCCCAAAGGGAAACGAACTTGAAGCTGCATGTGAAACTTCCAAATACATGAGACTTCCTACAAGTCTCTTATTTAGACTATCCTTAAAACATGCACCCTCTAACAGGAGTACACTTCCTACAATATTTCCAGGGGGCAAAGTTTTTATCATACCGATGTTCTAGGATTACAGAGCCCCAAAACATAAATGACACCTGCAATCACTACCATATTGCTAGTCTCAAAACACTGACTGTAGCTTTTAAAATGAGATTAACGTTTCATTTCAGTTTCCACTCTTGACTGTGTAAACGATTCTTCTGAAACAGCTGAGCCTACTTGCCTTATGGAGAATTAAAGAGCAACACGCATGCACGCACGCACAAGCAGCCATTTCTATAAATGCCTGAGAAAATCACTCAGCCGAATGGCCCAGGAGGCTGGAAAATCCTTTTCCAGAGTTGGGCAGACGTGGGAGGCTCACACGGAGGCCCTGCAGGCTTTGCCAACTGCACGACTGGGCAGCTCCCTAGAGGAGAAAGTGCCATTGCTCAAGGTGGCAGTGGGTGTCGATATGAACAACTGAACTCAGGGAACATGGCTGACACAGCCAGGCCCGCCCAACAGCTGTTGGTGAGTAACACCCTGGGGCTAATGTACCCCTGCCTCACCCAGGAGAATCACGTAAAAGGTCACATCCCCCAATTCAAGCACCAGTCTCTCAATATCCCTACAGATACAAACTTGGAAATGTGCTGTTTTCTGGCAACCGAGATGACAACCCCAAACAGACTGATTTTTGCATTAACCACGGAGGACAATCAGTTTTACTCCTGTGCCAGCAGCCACCTTCAAGAAAAGCATTCCAAAGGAAATAAAATATGAGATGGCCTTTTTATCAAATTATTACACCCTGAAACCACTACACTTTCCCAAGGAACACCGACAACAACCTCTTCAACATGATAGAACAGGAGGGAAAAAAGCAGTTATGAGATAACCAAGCCCTATTCTACCTTATCAGAATAGCAGTTGTAAAAGAACCTTTCTAAAGATGATGAAATGGCATGTCCAAGTATGAAGGCTTTCCAACTTTTCCTGCTTACGTTGAACAGAACCAAGAGAACTGGCTGACCAAGGTCCCTGTACGTCTCCAAAGCCCATTTTAACCTGCAGATGTCTTTCTAGCCACATTCATCTGTCCAGCCCGGCCCTTGGTGTCGCTGGGATCGCCTGTTCTGCTCGCATCCAGAATATCCCCACATTCATTACCGAGCCTTGACCTCCGGCAAGGACCACACGTCCGCGCTACCTACTCTACTCAAAGGTGGAGGGTGCGACCTAAATCACGCAGGAAAAAAATAAAATCAGCTCTAAAATCGCGCCCCGTGGGAAGGCTAACTAGTCGGTGGGTGAAGTCAACCCAACAACCATTACCTGATCAAACTCCTCTGCTGCCTGAAGCAGTGTTATTTTAAACTGAACTCTCCGGGGACTCTTGACCAAATTTAAAACCACCTTGGCAAGCTCTGAAAAGTAGCATGCATTCAGCTAAGTGAGTACTTAGTCATCCCTAAAAGGCTCTGTATAAGTGGTGAGGCTTCCCCCCAGGTTTCGGTCACCTCGCTACAAGCCCACAAGGAAATGAAATAAAATAGACGCCATTTGACTTCTCCGCTGCAAACGTCTTCCCAGGTGGGGTGGCCCCACAATCGCAGGGTGATGGAGTCCTGGGGGCGGGGCGGGGCAGGGGAGGGGCGGGCACCACTCCCTGCGAAGCCACGCACAGGGGCTGGCACCCAGCACCCTGCCCGCCACTTCAATGCTCTCCGCTGCTTCTGGAGGCTGGGTATAATTTAGGACCGGGTGAGCTTTCTGCAGCTACACGGCTAAACCATTTAAAGACTTAAAAAGCTTCTTATCCCAAATGTTTGCACCCTTTAGGCCGAGTGCGGTGTCCTTAACGCCCAGGAACGCTACCCGGCCAAAGGTTAACCCCGGAGCTGGGTGGGAAAGGGAGACGCCGCTAACCTGTATGCACTCTGTAATGGGCTTTGAGATGGGAGGATTTTCCATAGACTTTCCCACAGCCACTGTAGGGGCACTTGTGCCTCTTTTCGGAGGCGTGTTTCCCCTTCGCAGCCACTCCAGGGTGGAGGAGGGAGAGCGGGCTGGGCGCGCTGCCAGGATCCTGTCTTTCCTCGGGGCTGTGGGAAGGACTCGACCCAGATTCTGTGGTCACGTCGCTGTCGGATCCTATATCCTCATCCGGACTCTCTAGACTGTCGCTGCACACCGAGGGGGTCTGGATGGGTCGGTACTTGTTCAGGTCCAACAAGCTCTTGGCGATGGTGACCAGCGTGCAGTAATCCTTCCAGGTGTCCCCCGGGTCACCGTGCTCCTTAGTCACCTCGCGCTCAGGTAGTCGCAGCCGCTCGGCGTCCGGAGCGCTCCCATGCTCCGGCACCGCAGCGCGGTTCGAAATGGAAACCAGACACTGGGCAGCCACGAAGTCCATGTAGGCGGCCGCGGACATGGTGCGGGCAACAGCAGCCCGGGCGGAGCGGCCAAACTTCGCTGTGGCTGCGGAGGTTCGGCTCGCCCTGCCCTAGCCTCGGACGACGAGCGCGGCGCGGCGCGGCGGCCAAGGGGGCGGGGGCGCGGGGCGCTTCCGACTCGCAGGAGCGCCGAGGCGACCTCAGCCCCTCATCTTTACGTAACCGGCAGCGCCTCCGCACGCAGCATCCACGGCCCCGGGCTCCACCGCGCTGCCGGCTCTCGCCGCCGCCCCTGCCCCGCGCCGGGCGGGATCCCCCAGACGGGCGCGCCGGCCCCTTGGAGCCGGCTCCCTTGGAAAGATGCCACACGTGGCGGCCGCAAGTTTATTCGACTGAAAACGCCCCCGAGGCGTTGGGAGAAGAAACTGCAAGAGAGGCACACGCCCTCGGCCGCCTCTCAGTCGAGCCAAAGCCCCAATACATTCATCCGACCACCCAGACGCGGGTGGGAAGGGCCGGACAAAACGCCAGGTCTACGAGACACTTTGCCCCCAGTCCATAGACGGCTTCTGAGCCCCCGCTCCTGCCGGTCCGCACCGTTCCGGCATTCTCTTGCTCAGTAACAATTTCGCAGAATCCCATCACGTCACAATCCAACCCCCCTCCAATTGGCCAGTGGGGAGGGTGATTCAACTCTGTTTACTTTCTCCCCCTGCCAGTCAGAACCGCCTTTCGGTGGAGAGGTGCGTCTAGAACTGAGGCGTGCGGCCAATCCGACTGTTCCGTTTCGATGCCTCGTGCTACCCCTACAGCCCCGAACGCTAACATTTAAAAGGGTAATAGCTGGGAGGCCGAAAAGGAGAAGCCTCCCTTCGTGAGGGCATCTCTCTGCGGTACCCCGGCCAGGTCGCCTGGCTCACATTCCAGTTGGCGGAGCCTTGAGGCACACCTTTCCAACTCGGTTGCGCCCGTCCCTCTGACAAAAGAGAACTTCAGCTTGGGTTTTCCAGCTCGCAAATAGTTAAGTGACTTCCTGCAAACGCTACAGACCCAGCAACCAGCCTTCCAATCAAAAGTAAGTTGGTTGATGTCACTGACATTGGCTCAGCCAATCAGAAGGGCGTTCCAAAAGCAAGCGCTCAACACTTGTAAACGCGAAGTGCTGTAGTGAAACTGGACACATCCTTGCATTTTGTGTTGCTGGTAGTAAACTTGAGGTGCGTATGGGAGGGTAGAAGTGATGAACAAATGTAGTGTGCATCACTACATAATGAAAGGAAAAAAAAAAATCTCTAAATATGCCAGGCCAAGTCGTCCAAGAATAAACACAAATGAGAAAGCATCGTGTTTGTTTTTGTTTTTTCCCTTAAGTTTATGGATGCAGTGTACTTTTCGGACTTTTAAAAAATTCTTCCATCCAATAGATTATACTATGACCAATTCATCTTAAAAAGGAAAGCTGATAAAAGTTCTGTTTTAAAGCATCATCTTTCAACTATCCAACTATTATTACATTGAAACTCCATTTTTGTTTTGTGATATCTCTTAATACCTCTACTTCCCTGGTTCAATTTATTTTAATTAAAATTATTTTAATTTTGTTTTGAAGCTATGGTAACCCACCTTCAAGTAAAAGAAGACAAAAACCCTCAGTTGTCTAACTTAAAAAAAACTCATTCAACCAATTTTCTTTCCACAGACTCCTGCATAGTTGTTAAGGGCGTGTTCCTTTTCCCTCACTTTACAAATGTGGAGAGTAGGGCACAGAGAGGTGACTTGTCTGCCTTAACCAACTTAAACTATTAAGTCTCCTGATTTCCAGCTCTTTGTGCTTTACAACAATTGAGCCCTTTGGTTTTGTGAGATATTAGCTATGCTAAACAGATTTTTATGGACTAGAACCAGGCAAAGATCCTTAGCTTTTGAATATTATGGCATTACTTGATCAACTATCAGTGTGGGTCTCGAGTCTAATGAACTCAGTTTGCCTCTTCCTCTGACAGAACTATGAGGTTGTTTTCCATCTTGATAGCAAATAAAAGAAATCTAGGGCTCTTGTCTCTTGTGGGAGGCATCGTGTCAGCACAATTGATTAAAAGTACCTTTACTTTCCTAGCTGGAAAAGTAAGGAAGTACCTGCTTCTATGTGATATAGATCCAGTGAGATCCAACAGTGACCCTACTGTCTGTTAACCTTCATCTCCTGAGATTTGGGGATGTCTCTAAGAGAAAGGTTCCCTAATTAACCTGCCCAGTTTGGAGGAAAGGGTAGCTTATTTTGACTTTACTTTTGAAATGGTACAGGGAAGATATTTTCATAGCTGACTTCATGGAGGAAGGAAGTTGTAGAAAGGGGATGCTAGTCAACCAGGAATATTATCATCCTCACCATCACTGTCATCATCATTATCCCTGTTTCCTTTTATGGAGGGCTCACTCTGTGCCCTGCCCTGTGCCATGCACCCTGCACAACCCCTCACAACCACCCTGTAAAGGTGTAACCCTCATAGTATGTAAAAATGAAGATATCTTGTATTCCAACCCCCTTAATTTTAGAAAAGAATCCACTAAAGCTCAGGGGAGTTTGCCTACTTTGTGATTTTTCTGGGACAAATTCTGTCTCCAAGGATTATTATCACTCAGAACAATGCACCTTAGCTTGCCTCTTTAAGGCCCAGCACAACCACCATAGGGACCAGTCCAATGCCAAGCAGGATCTCTCCTGGGTCTCTAGGATCATGGCCTGTATGGCTTCTCAGACTTGCATTTTAACTGGCATTGCAGCAGTGAACCACATTCCATCGGCCTGGGCACCTTCAGATAGCCCCAGAGTTTATGCTGGGTTGTTGTGGAGAAGAAGAAAAGTCTATCTTTCCTTGAAGATTATAATCCAGAAACTTGATAAATCAATCACCCTAAGTTTTTTAAAAATACAAACTTTCCCCTCTTCTTGCCCTCTTCTCTTTCATTCCCTTATTTAGACTAGACCTGAATCCCGAACGCTTCTGACTCATTTAGTTCAGAATGATAGAAGAAAGGTAATAAAAGTAAACTGAGATTCCATCCATAAGAATTTCTCTTACACATTTACAAACATAAGTGCTGCTTTACTTGATTCACTTGCATGTTTTCAAACTAGAAATTCTAGGATTATGGAATGTTCTCCCCTTTGTCCCCATTTCTACTCATTCATTCTCCAGATATTTATGTTCCTGGCAGTGAGCTAGGCATGGGAAATTTTTAAAAGGCAGCCTGAAGGGGTTTATATGTTTAAAACAAGTATATATAAAATAACACATCACAAATAATAATTTCTATATCAGGATATTTTCTTGTATGTTCCAAACAGGGTTATTGCTGTGTTGGGATGTGTACTATAATAGTTTTCTGATTAAAACCAGCTTATGCTATTTTGCCAGCATATGGTTCTCCCAATTAAAATGTTGGCAAAATAAATTACCTCAAATTAATATGAATCACTTTAATTAAAGTGAATAAATTACCAGTAAGGTGTATATTATGTCAGATAAATATGAGGTCTGTTTTCCCCAAATTAGGCTTTGTAAACCCACATTTCAAATCCACAAAAGCCAACTGAGAGAATCACAAGAATTCAAAGACTATAACTGTACTTCTAGTTTATAAGTGTACATTTTCCTCTCTAAATTCTGCCTAAACCTTTGCTCTATTATCCAGGCGCTCATAACAATGGCTAATGGGCCTGTAACCCCAACATGTAAATCTTGTTTCCTGTGCATCCTAAAATTAATTAAGGCAGAGCCCATAGCAGGCTGATTCAGGATAACTATGGCAGCAGGAGGAAAACGCACTGGCCTCCTGGCATCTTGGGTGACCTTAGGCAATCTCTCTGGCTTTTTCCTTATCTGTGAATTGATGGGATTCGATTAATACATCTCTGTAGCCCCTTTCAAACTCCAGAGTCTAATACTCTAAGAGGTCCACAAAAATCTTGGGGGAAAAAACTGGCCAGACTTAGGTTCTTTGAATTCCACCTAATCTGCTGTGCCTCTACAAACACTCTTCTTTATGGCAGGGAAGGTCAGAATACCTTAAATCGTCACGCTCCTGCCTTTTCTTTCTTTCTTCTATCCGGTATGTGGGAATTGGCTTGGGGGTCGCCCAGAATCCCATCCTTTCTCCTAGGTAAGTCTTCTACGCTAGCTTGAAGTGAGGTATTTCCTGGCAAATGCAGGCAGCACAGATTCTCAGGTCCCTCCTCTGGAGATTTTAATTCAAACTGAGCCCCGGGCAGGGTTTTCCTAACTCGCCTGGTGGAGCTAATCTTTTGGAGCTCAATTTGAAAGGCGAATTGCGGGGTCCCATCCCTGCACAGGACCCGGGGAAGTTTAGGTTAAAATCTCTTTCTATAGGTATTGGGTTCCGCCCACTCCGGCTTTTTTCATTCTTTTCTGCCAGGAGGCGTGGAGGGTGCTGGGCAGAACTGCCAGCCTCCAGGCGGGAAGCAAGGAGAACAGATGGCCCACTGGGGGCAGGGGATCACGTGGCGGACCTAACTCTGGGCTGGATCCAGTCCTCCCTATTTAGACCCAGGCCCTTGGATTTCAGCGACTACACCTAGGCACACGGGCCATATCTGGGGGAAAGCAGTGTTCATTTTAGTGAAAGCTGGGGAAAAGGGAAAGGCGTCGAGCTTGGGGCGGGGCTGAAGGGCTAGGGCTTCCAACAGTGGCGTTGTTCCTGGATTTGAAATACTATCAGGTAAAGCCTGATCTGGTGAAACCCCAGTGCTCAAACCGACAGTTAACACCCAGGGGCTGGAGAGGGAAAGGGGTCCCGGCAGACGCGGAAACTTGCACGACGCCCTAGTTTGCTCCCGCCCCACTTTGCAGCCTTCCGCAAAACTCCAGCCCTTTCCTTAGACGCGCTGAAAGGCCACCCGTTCATGCATATGCAGAAGGATAAGTTTAGCTCGCAGCCCCCCGCGCTCAGAGCAGCCCCGCGCAGCGCCTGGTGAATCACCCGCACTCGGGGGCGGGCGCTTGACTCCGGCCGCAGACCGGCGGGCGGCGCAGCCACTCGCGGCCCGCGCGCCACGGCCTGGCATCGCCCTTTTAAAAAGTCTTCCGCAGGCGGCCGCCGCCGCAGCAGCCGGAGGAGGCGAGTTCATCTGAGGACAGTCCCAGTTCTCAGAAATCCCTTCCCTGCTGGAACATCAAGCTCTCTTTACTGCAGTTGAACAAACTGCCCTAGATTGGGGGATGAGGAACCCGCCCCAAACTCGTGCAGGGAGCTCCGGGCGCCCGCGCCCACGTGAGCTAACCTTGAAATTAGCCCCCGCACCCGGGCGGGAGGGGATAGAGGTGGGCGGGGGACGGCAGTGGCCCTAGGAGGCCCGAGCCCCTAGGGTTTGTACCCTCCGCGTGCGCGCACCGCCCCCACCGCCCAGTTTCATAACTCAAGCAGGGCTGCGATATTTTTTTTTTTTTTTTTTAATCTCCCGGGTAAAAAAGGTGTAGGGTGTTGGAGGGGGAGGGCAGCAGGCCACCTTATCCGTCCCCCAAGCCCGCGAAGAAAAGAAAAATCTACCCTGCGGTCCCCCCCTGGGAACACTGCAGAGTAGGGTGTTGAGATGACATCAGCTTCTAAACATAGCCGGCACCGCACCCCAACTCTGAGCGCCGCAAGCGGGGGTGGGGGTGGGGGGACGGAGGGAGGCTGGTGCTGCTATCCGTGGGCGGGGCGAGGCGGCCGGCCGGGCTGTGCCGGAGGAGATGACTTTGCAGGAATCGTGCTGTCTCGAGTTTGCAGGCAAATCGCTTCTGCGATGGCCGGGCCACGGGGTTAGGAAGCATTCTTGCCATCCCGTGCTCTCCCCTGCCCCACAAAAGATACACGCATATACGCTCACAACCAACCCTTGGATCGAATATACCTTTATTTGTAAATTAATCCACCCCCCCAGCCCTAGACCCCCAAGTATGGTCCGGTCCCGGGAGCGCCCGCGCCCTCCAGCCCGCGCCTGCCTCCCGGCTAAGCCTGCGAGGGGGTCGGCGCGGCCCTCCCGGTGAGTCAGATGGGCTGTGTTTCCTGTGGTTGTTGTGGAACAGTTTGTCCTTTTTACCACCCCCCCCCACCCCGTCTCCACCCCTTTGGTAAATATAGCGCTCACGTTTCATCATCTCTTTGTCCAACGAGCGCCAGACACCCCGGCCCGCGGCCTCTGCCTCCTCCCTCCTCCTCCCAGCTCGCGGTTACCTCGCATAACCCGGCGCGGGCAGGCAGCGGGTAGCACCCTGCCCCGCCGGCCCATCTCTTCCCGTCGCAGCACACTCCCACCCTCTCCTTTCCCTTCCCAAGCTTCCGATTCCTCCTTAAGTTGTGCCCCAAAGCCCCGGTTCCCCACCCCAACCCCCTGCACCCGGTGCCTGGGGGACAGGGTCGAGACTTGCGCAAGTGTTGGGAGGTAGACGCCTCTTCCTCCCCGCCCGAGGCGTTACCCCACGCCCTGGCCAGTACTGGAGCGTGAACTTAACCACCCCCTTCTCCCTGCACCCCGCCCCCACCCCAAGACCGCCCCCTGTTCCCCTCCCGAGTGAAGGTGACAAGCTGCTGAGATACTGTCTGATTCACCGACAGCTGAACCGGCTACT
>JAQZBX010024573.1:0-30072 GCA_029593785.1 Cabassous unicinctus
AACCCTTGATCTTAAGGCTTATACTTACAAACCGTATTCCCGTAAAAATGAAACTAAACTTAAGTATAACTAATGCCTATGAGTTACCTCCTGACAATCTCCTTGTTACACAAATGTGGCCTCTCTCTAAGCCAAACTCTGCAAACTACCTTCCTCCACATGACCCCCAGGGATGAGCCTCCCTGGCATCAAGGGATTATTACCAAGCATTAATCACGATGCATTTGGAGAAAGACCTTGACCAAAAGGGGGAAATATTAAAAAAAAGAGAGTGTTATGGCTAGGAGATTTCAAAGAGTGTCAGGAGGTGATTCCAGAGGTTACACTTATGCAGATCTCAATCAGACTTCACACACTGCTGCAGCTAACAAAGCCTCAAACAAAAGTGCTCCTGAGGACCCTAGGGACACCTGGACACCATAGGCAAGTTGCATAACCTCATGAAATCGACACTTCCTCAGCAGGCCCTATCTAGGAATATATGAAACTCTATTTCCCCAATATATATATTATAGTTATAATCATTTATAAATCCCCTAATCATGATTCTTCTACTCCTTTTACCTGAACCTATTCAATGTACCTGTTAATTATACTTCTCAGAGACTTAAATCTTTGGATTGTTCATATGCTGGTTGAGCCTGAAACCCAGCAGAGTTGCAGCCAACTCCTACTCTCCAATTCTTTGGGCTTGTCCTGGAAACCTAACAAAACAATGATGATGGACCAGCCCCACCCCAAAAGCAAGGAATATCTTCAATTGCAAGGAAAACAATTCCATTCCACTGCCCCATAATATCTATGTCCCTTCTCAGCCTGAAGCAGTCAGAGTGGACATTGTCCCAAATCCCTCAACACTGAAGAATGAACAAAAATGGGGGTGGGGGGGGCAGAATGTAACTACTGACCAAAGCAGATTTATTGTTATTGTAGTTATTCTCTTGTGTTAACTGAGTATCTTGTAACATTGATGTAAAAAATAAAATTTTAAATAAAACTCTCTTTTCTGCAAATGACAAAGCCCAATTCAAACCAGCCTAAGTTAATAAGGAACTCATCAGCTCATGTTGCTAAGAAGATACCTGGGGGAGCTCACAGGATTAAGGGGAGAGTGTCAGGAATAAGGCCACATGGTCTGGAACCAACAACTCACCACCGGAATTCTATCAATCAACCCATCTCCATCTATCAACCCATCTATTTCTCTCTGGATCTGGTATCAAAATCTATTATTGAAGATGAAACTTTCTCCATACAGCCAAGGAAAATTAATACAACAGATCGGTTCTTATTATTATCTTAGCTAAGCAATGCCAGCAAAAGAGAGATCTCTTCTTTCATCCAACATCTATTTATCAATCCCAGGGAAGACCATGAGTGGCTCAATATGTCACATACCCAACCCTTGGACCAATCCCAGTTGTCAGGAGGAAGGAACACTTGGTCATGCATTCATCCTTGTGGTCAGAGAAGAAGGGCACCATTAATGAAAGTCCTAGTAGGGTCCCATAAAATGGAATAAACATTCTCTCAAAGGGAAGGGGGAACTATTTCCAGACATAAAAGAGAACCAAAACTATTATTCCACACCATAGAGAAAAAAGTCTGGTACCCATGGGAACCCAGAGCTCTAGGGGTGAGAAAGTTAATAATGAACATACGCTCCAAGACTTAGTACTGTAAAAAAACTAACACAATCCCACGTGCACCTGACTTCTACCTGCACAGGCTAAGATATCACTTCTTGTTTTTTTCCCTTTTCACTGGAATGATATCAACTGTTGTAATGATATTGTGGATCAGAAGTACTGATTGGCTCTTGATCAATTCCAAGGCATTTCTGGGGTAGGAAGTCAATACAAGGGAGTATCTGGAGTAGACAATGGTATCTGGTTTCTAACAAGCCTTGGAAATGGGTTGAGTGACTGACACAAGTAATAGATATATTTGGTTTTCTAGGAGAAAATGTTTCAAAATGTAGGATTGACTCAAAGGGATGCTTAGTGAAAAAACTAGAGAGCCACTGTTAAAAGGTGTGTCTAGAGGTGAGCAGGAGTAATTGGATCTATAGCTAGGACTTGGGGGATAACTGTGTAAAGGAGAGCGGGTATCAGGTGAATGGAAAGGGATTCCTCCAGGGGAAGGAGACCACTGCAGGCTAATCTTACCAACTTTCCCTTTTTTGCCAGGCTGCCCTCCCCTGAACACCACAAATCACCTCTATAAGCCAGTAACTCCAGGCTAGGAGAGCACATCTGCCATCTTCAAAACGCAGCTGCTTTCGTGTCCACGGTAGCTACTTTATCTTCTGCTTTTAAGTCTGCATCCCAGCATCAGAAAGAATGAAAGGGCAAGGGAAGCCCCACTTACTTCTTGGAAATAACACACATCCCTTCCACTCAAATCCCATTGGCTAGAACAGACACATGATCACATTTTGGTTCAAAGAAGACTGAGAAATATAGTCTGTAGCTGAGCAGCCATGGAAGGGAAGAATGGATATTGGTGAATGACTAGCAGTCACTACCAATCAGGATCATTTCCCATGGCTGACAGATGAGCTAGAAGGCCAAAGAAAGACTGAATAACTCCTCGGGATTACATGTAATTCCCTTTTCCCTGCTCTCTTCAGAAATAATACCAGCCCGCTTTTGGGAAATTACCTTCTGGGAGAAAAGGGAGCAGGAGCTTTGAGGTAAGAAAAAGGGCCAGAAGCAGGGTCAATATTCAGTCACAAAGCACCAATATGGCTGCAATAGGTGTTAAAATATTATAATACATATGTACTATTTGGTAAAGTCTCTCCTCTAAACTCCCCTGAATGCCTGCCTGCCATTTTGGCCACCTGACCCCTCCCCTTAGACCCTTGGGCTGACTGTGACCCTGCAGTTAAAGGATTAATGTCTGGTACAGAGAGGGACCCTACAATCAGATGCTCTCTGATGGGCACTCCATTCAGATTGATCAGTGCTGATTGTTGAGCTTGAATATCATCCCTGGCCAGAACTTGAACATCCAGTGTCCTGCCACGGAATCTACTCCAAAATCAATGCAGGAATGCAATGGACAGGAGTTACTGGACCTCATCCTTATTTTTCATTTGAAATCTGAAATTGAACCAGATGTCCATGACCCAGTGAATCTGACCCCTGTGGGCAAGGTTTAATTTGCTAGAGGAGAAAAAGATTCAGCTCATGACTAAGAGAAGCTCAGGCTACATGCTTTAAAAAATGTGAACAAGCCTTTAAAAAATCAGAATTCATTTAATAAATAGGCCTCCCAATGGCATCTTCAGACCTTTAAATCCTTCTGTCAGCTGAGCTAAACAGAAGAGTGTGATAGCATAGAAAAGACAGGGGATTTAGGACCAGAAGTCTTGGGCACTAGCCTGGAGTTGTTGGAAAGAATGGATTTACAGCCTGGTTTCCTGCTTACAATCTGTAGAACTAGTCTCCACATCTATAAAATGGGAGCCTGGTATGCAATAGGCTCTTAATAAAAGTAAGTCCATATTTCCTTTGCTTTTATTCTTCTCTCGTGCCCTCTATCTTCATTCCCTGGCCCCCTCCCCACACATTAGCACAAGGACATGTAGTGGAACCTCAATCCAGTCACTGAATATATTTAACCCTCAGTTCCTTCACAAGAAAAGCAAGAATAATCAAGGATTTTTTTGAGCAGTGAGTGAAACTGTAACTATGAAGCAAGATAATAGATCTGGAGGGTTGCTGGTGGTGGTCAAGATGAGCAAAAGGAAGTGACAGATTTACATATTTTCAATGAATATCTCTATAGTTTCTGTAACATAGCTTGCAAAACCATTTACATAAACATTCCCATTTACCTCTGGATTTAAGCAAGAATATGCAATCATGGATTTGTCCATCATTGCATCAAATGATCCCATCTTTCCCAAAGTGCCTCCACAGAGCAGAAACTCAATAAATATTTGTATGAATTAGTGATGAATCCGCAGATTTTGTTAGGCAAAGACAGGATGAAATAGAATGTGCTTAAGGTATGTGTGGGCTTATTTCATACCAAACCCAGACTAATGTCTGAAGAAAGAAAAATGAACCAGCTTGTGAATTATGCTGAAGTTTACACTTCTCCAACTGGTAATTGCTTTTAGAAGAGCCTTCTGCCCTAGTCATTGCCAGCTAATGGATGAAAATGTGTACATTTCTAAACGTATATTTGAATTTCTGAAGTCTTGCATTTCACACCAAGAACCAAATTTCAGTCAACAATTCCACTTTCTAAAAGGAAGTAATCAATGAATAAACTTTCTTTTTTAAAAATTATCTTTGGGAGAGAAAAGAGAGAACTATACATAATGCATGAACTGGCAAATTATTTTTCTGTGTTTCTTTAGCATTGTTCACATAAAACACCTGGCCCAGACGTGCAAAATACCCATCTTCTCTGAAGGTCCATCAACAAGTATCTGTTGAGTGACTACTGGGCTCTATATTAGAGATGCTCAAGGTGGTGGCATGGAGCCTTTGAAGAAGGAGAATAGATGTAATCAAGAGTTAAGTTCTAATGTTATTAATAAACAGAATCCTTTCAATTAGGCCCAGTGTTTTTTGTTTTTTGGGGGAGGGGGGGTTAAATTTGGAAGGTTAGAAAAAGAGGGATATGTGGCTACTGCCTCAAGAAGGGCCCTGGGGGCCATATAAAGGAATCTAGACTTTATCCTATAGCAACATGGAGCCATTAAAGATGTCCAATGGCATATGTGGGATGATGGAAAACTGACCAGATCTACACATTGGAAAGATGACGCAACGTGTGGAGGATGAACTGGAGGGGAGCTAAGTGAGGAAGCCATTGTGACACTTCAGGCAGGGGCCTGGCCTCAGGCCATTGCAACGAGGGTGCTGATTAAAGGCAGGTCCCGAGGACACTAAGGGCGAGATCAATAAGTATCTGAGGACAGGCGAGGGGGCACTTATGGGTCAGAATTGACACTAAGACAAAAAAGAGTCAAACAAATGTAAATGGTAAATTAGTCTCAGTGAAGTTAGACACTTTTCCTTTTAATCCTTGCTTCTCATAGTATTTTTAAATTATAACCGCAAGATTAGTCTATTTCTATTTTACGTGCACTGAGCGCTGTTCTGAGTTTTGTTTTTTCAATGACAGTATTATTTAGAATTTTTTGTCTCCTCTCTTCTTCAGGAAACCTGTCCTGTGTTATCTTTCCCAGGCACCTCAATTCACTGGGGCATGGCAGGAATGAGGCCTCTGGAAGCGAGATGGGAGACAAGTCTCCTTTTATTTACCCTAAAACCTTAGATCAGTTATCAATGCAGAGATAAAGGGAACCTTGTTCCATCACTTTTGACACTATGTAACACAGTTCTTAGGCAGAGTCATGTTTTGGAACCTCAAATTTAAAATTGCTACATTCTTCTTCCCTCATAAAGGCCCACAGCATAATACCATGTGTGCAAAATCTGGTCTATGCATCACTTTTTTAGGTACTGCATAAACAAACATGTTTTTCTTTTCAAGGATTATGATTTCTTTTCTTTTCATAGACTGACTGTGACAGGAAGTTTCCTTTTAAAATAAATTTAAGTCAAGAAAACTAGGTCAGTGAAAAGTAAAATAAATAAATAACCTAGGTAGTCCTCTGATGTGTTAAAAATTGTGAAGGTGCCCAAGAATGAATGAAGTTCTGGGAATGCTGAGAGAGCTGACAGAATATGGGACTCAAGATGAGAAGATTCCTGTCCCAACTTGGCTACAAATAACCATGGTCTTAAGCAAGTTGGGCAGCTCAGCTTTGCAGAATCTTATGTGTGAAACGGGGATGGTAACATCCACCTTGCAGGGTCTTAATCAAGGAGACAAAGTATGTGATGGCACCTAGCAACCTGCCAAGTGCAAGAGGAACATTAGCTTTTATTGTCGTGACCAGTGCTGGAAACACCGATGTTCAGCCGCTGATTTACAATCGCTTTTCTGGAGGCATAACTGTAGCACAGGGAGCTCGCCTCCCCTGCACGGTGTACTGTGTCCTAAAATGCATCTGTTGCTTCCTGATGATGTTATCAATCTGTAGGGGAAGGAACATATTGATTTGTTTTCCTTAGAAGCGCTTCTGCGAATTGATCTGGCCGTTTAGATGTTGCAGGCTTACTAATGCCTCTGCCATCCCCGGCCTGCCGTGGTTGGAAATGATCCTGCTGCAGGGAAAAGGCTGGATCATTCTGACATTTTCGGGTCTGGCCTGGCTCCTCCAGGTCTGATGCTTAACTCCTGCAGGGTCCTTGTTATTCAAAAACAACATCTTTGGTCAGCGCTTGGATCTACTCCAAGCAGTAGTAGGGTTAGAACAGTGGGTATTTTCATGTTTGTTTTCCTCCTTTAAGGTATCCAAAAGGGGAGGAACAAATTACGCTTTCTGAATAATTAAGTCATTTCCATAATTTTCCATTCCAAACATAGGTTCAAAGGAGGCAGCTGAACCACTGAAAAAATGAATGGGGTTTGAGTTTCTGTTTCCACCACTTGCTTGCTGTGCAACATCAGGCAAGTTATTCCTCCCCCTCCAAGCCTCAATTTACACATCTGGAAAATGGGTATAATAATCACACTTACACACAAAATTCCTGCAAGCACTAAATGAGATAACTCATATTCTCACCAACTCGAGAGCTCTACAGCTATGCAGGGCAACACAGAAGGTTCTGGATCCATAAATGAGATTGCTGGGGTGTTGCTGGGCCTTAGTTAAGTACAGTGTGTTTATTATCTGCAGCAGATGTCCCCAGATCCCTGAAGGATCACTGAGGGTTGGCCTCCTAGGAGTATCCTACTGCAATACTTATCAAAATGGGATGGCAAGTTGGGCACTACACTGGGGAAGAAGCACCAGCCTTCTGCCCCGAGGAGAAAGTCTTGACACACAGAGGGAGGATCTTGTTTGGTGCCAACCTCTTAGCTCAACCCCATGCTTCTGACTGACCTACTGTGAGTTAGGCTCTGAGGAAGGCAGTCTGAAATAGAAGTGATTGGCAAGGAGAGGAGAAAGTCTCCCTGGCCATGGTCCAGCCTCCAAAGTTGACCACTTCCAGAGCACCTTGGAGTCCATACAGCCCCAGCTCCTTGAGCCAGTAAGCACCTGGCACCAGGAAATACACCATAAGCATTAGCTGGTGGAAGGATGTGGTTTAGGATCTGTCAACTCATGCACAAACAACAAAAAGCTCTTGAATATGCAGTCACACATGGGACTGTGTACAAATACCTTTGCACAATCAAGGCCCTTATGAGGCCACAAAGAAGCTTTTATGCTCTACTGCATGAGTGAGCACAGGATGGTTGTGTCTAACCAGATGCAGTAGCGTAGAATGGTCTCTAAAGTCACGCAGATTTGAATTCAAATCAAATTGCAGCTCTGCTGTTTACTAGCCATAAAAACTGGGCAAACTACTTAATCTCTTTAAACTCTGGTTTCCTCCTCTTTCACAAGGGGATAATCATAGCACCCATCTCATAAAATTGTTGCCAAGATTAAATGAGGCAATGCATGTAAAGTGCTAAGCATAGTTTATAGCACATGGTAAACCCTCAATAGGAGTTGTGTTATTATGTTGGTTATTACCATTGGATTTCCTATTCATGAAGGTAAAGCATGAACATGTTTTTAGATCTGCTGCAAGGAAGTTATCTACTGGACACATAATAATCTCTCTAATCCAGGTCTTGGGAAGGTTGTTTCATGTTTCATTGTAAGGTCTTCTGAGAAATTTAGATGATACTGGCACGAGAACTCACAGAAGATGCAAGTGACATTTTGAGGATTTGATTTTCTGGCCTTAAGACAATTGCATCTTTTTGTTAACCCAAGATTCTCCTGTTCAGAAAGTTTCTACCTAGTAGGAGAGAACCAAATTTAGACAATAGCCCTGCGGTTACTCTCTCTTGGTGGGACTGTCTTTCAGCATGGTTAGTGCTAGGATTGGTCAGAACTGGTTTCCATGTCCTTCTAATGGAAAAATCTGTTCTGGGATTTCCCAGTGAATCACAAACAAGTTGGGTAATTCAAGGAGGTACTACTCAAGTCCCTCAACATTACTCAGGGTTGGGGGGAGAGGGGGGGAGCCCTGAATAGATGTCTTACTAAAGGTGTTATGAAATGACTATGGGCTTGGATGACAACAGTCTATCTATCTGGCCCTTACTGTCTCTTTTGAAAAATATTTAAAGGTCTCTACCGTTGCACACACAAAAGCCTAGACTGTCATTCTTATAACCTAGTCCATTTGGTAAATCCTACTCAACGTTCAGCAAAACCGTCAATTCTACATGAACACCTCTTATATTTGATTCAGTTGTTTAACACAAATCAAGCAGTTGCCAGTGGAACAAATTGGTTTCTTTTTCTGTGGAATTGAAGCTGGTAGCCAGAGAGAGAGGAATGGGGTGGTTTTACTCCAAGGTTCAGGGACCCAGGCACCTTCTCTTTCATTGCCAGCCATCCACTAAGATGTTACCTCGTTCTATGCAGTCGAAGATGGTTCATCACCTCCAGGTCCACATTCTAGCCAACTCCAAGAAGGAAAAAGGGAGTTAAGGGCAAGCAGCTTTCTTTATAGGGCACAATTTAGAAGTTGCATGTATCACTTCTGCTCACATCCCATTGGCTAGTATTCAGGCTCATGGCCACATCTAGGGTCAAGAGAGCCTGGGAAATGTAGTCTATCTCTATCTAGATGACTATGTGCCAGCCAGTCAAAAAATCAAAGGAATCTTTTGCTAAATGGAAGAAGAGGAGAATGCTTATTAGGAGTCAGTTAGCAGTCTCTGCCATATCCTTCCTTTCCCTTCCAGGCACCATTAGAAGTATAGGGATCAATTACATTCCTTTTTGGAAACCAAATGCCATGTACCCATTAAAAACAAGGCAGGTCTACAGATTTTGATAGAAAATGAAGTCTGGGATATATTTTGAGTAAAAAAAAAAAATACAATACAAAAATGTGTACAATATAATGCCATTTGTGTTTTTCTATATATAAACCATTTCCAAAAGGATACAAAAGAAACTATCAACAGTGATTGCCTTTAGGGGACAGAGATGGGAGGGAGATAGACTTTTCACTGAATAACCTTTTAAATCATTTGAATTTTTACTGTGTGTGTATTCCACTAAAAAAAACCTCTAAAATCAATGAATTATTCACACAACTTTTTATTACTTATTACAACCTACTTTTTCTACAAGTAGGTGTGAATAACATGGAAGCCAGTTCTAGCCAAGTAGGTGTGAATAACATGGAAGCCAGTTCTAACCAATCATGGCACAAAATGTACTAAAGGACAATCCTACCAAAGAGAAATGACAGGGCTATCATTTTCCTGTGTTTTTCTCCTGCTAGATAGAAACTTTCTGAGCAGGGATAGCCTGGGTTAACAAAAAGACACAATTGTCTTGTGGTCAGAAAATCAAACCCTCGAAGTGTCACTGGTGTCTTCTGTAACCTCACTGGCTAGCATCAAAAGATCTTACAACAAAACCTGAAACAACCTTGTAAGTAAGCTACCCTCATTTTTGCCAGTAAAGGTATGCTGAAAATTTAATCTTTTGAGAATTTTCTAAGAGAAGACCTGCTTATGTTTCAATAGCCTTGAAGAAAATCCCAGCAGAAATGTGAGCATGCCCCAGACATTTTCAAATGCCCTTTAAATTTGGCTCATTTTCCTTCAGTAGAGGGGAAAATGGCCCTAGAGAGGAGTTTCTATGCATGATTGTTCCAATAGATGGCCAAGTATAGAGACTATAAAAAACGGTCTGAATATTTTAATAGTTCCCCCAGTGTGACTAGGTTAGAAAAAAAAATTTTTAATGTGAATCAAAAGGCTATATGCGTTTAGGATTTTTTCCTCACTTTGTTTTAAAATCAATATTGGAGAACATATATTCTCTATCCTCAAAACGTTAAGAAAACAGTAATATTTTTCACTATCTTTCCTCTGCTAAAATGGAATATGTATACAAATTGTACCTTTAAGAAATCAAGAACATTACAGAGGAAGACAAAAGGGGTGATGGGTTTCTCATATTAGACTCCACCCTTTAAAAAAATGATATAAAATTGACATGCCATAAAATTCATCAATTCAGTGATTTTTAGTATATTCATAAAGTTGTGCAGTCATCACAACTATCTAATTCCAGAACATTTTCATAACCCTCTATGTCTTTTTAACATTTGCTTAGGTTGTAAGCAAGCAGGTTAGGGCCAGTACTTGGTTGTAGGTGGTTCTATCAGTGGCTTCTGTCGACTCTGGGACCTCCAGAGGATGGGGCTTTGGGATCAAAGGCACATGGGGTCAGAGCTCCAATCTGACACTTACCAAGTCTGGGATCCTGAGCAAGTTGCTCAGTTTTTCTGTTACCTGAATTTTTTCCTTCTGTAAAATGTGAACAATAACTATCTCGGGAGTCTTAAAAGACTATTACTACATAACAAATGCAAAGCAGCTCACAGAGTATCTAATACATACCAAGTATACTCTCTTACACCTCAGACAAACCAGGTCTATTTTCCACTTTTGTCCAAGGTGGCCCTACCCTGGGGCCTTTAAGAAATTAAGTTTTACACCCAGGCTTTTCCTGTTCCGGAAATCACCACTTAAATCATCTGAGAAGTCATCTGGCAAAAACAGTCAGCCAGTTGATTCCCTAATGAAATTACTTCCAGGTAAGAGGCCTTTATTGCCCCCTGATGTCTGACTTTCCCCAGTGGGAAGTCTTTGACATCAAACACAGGGCTAAAGGACCATCATTGCTCAATCACTTGGCCTTAGGGTATTTTAACAAACCCAATAGCTTCCGGTTCAGGCAAAAAAGAAAGTGAGTGACAGTGAGGAATTCCTTGCCTCCTTTTTTTTTTTTTTAACCTCTTTAGCATACTTGCTTAGGATTTGGGCTTTGGGTTAGTCCTGGCTTTGTCATTATTAACAGTGTGACCTTGGGCAAGTGACTTAACAGCTTTAGATCTCAATACTGTGAAAGAAGGAAAACACCATCTTCCTCATCCACCATCTTCCTCATCCAGGACTGTCCTCTGTGCTCCACTCAGCACAGCATCCAGCTCAACAAATAGTATGAGGATATTCAAGTCTTGTTGAAACCTTTAATCACCTCCTGCTCTCTCCTGCTACCCCTCTGTCACCTCCATCTAGCCAGTGAGCTTCAGTTTGAAATTCTGGGACTTTCTTTGTTCAGCTCTTCTTATTCTAAGTTGTTCCCTGAAGGATGTGACAGGTTTAAAACTTCTCTATGGTTGCTTCCACCTGTAAAACAAAGGAATTAAAGGCTCTGGTCCTAATTAAACGTTCTTAAACTCAGAGCATCAGAGAGAGGTCAACCCTCTGCTTTCATCAACTAGCAGGCGCTCTTAGATTTGTTTGTGCCATAGACCCCTCGATAGTCTGGTGATGCCAATGAACTCCCTCTCAAGATAACGTTTTAAAACGCAAAAAATGAAACTCAAAAATAACAAAAATATAAAGAAAGAAAGAAAGAAAACCCACACATAGAATTATAAAATAAACCAATTAAAATAATGTTATCAGAATTTCTGAAAACAAATTCATACCATAGTAATTTATGTGCTTCTTTATTAATACATTAAATAACAAGATTAGTGGCTTGTCTAATAATCATAATTTCAAATTAGTGATGAACATAAATGACATACCAAGATAGCTTCAGAAACCATAATGTGAAATGAAAATATCTGCAATTTCCATTGGTGACAAAGTCACAGCTACTGATAATACTACTGTGGCTTTGTTGCCTACACTTACTGTTGAAGGGAATGCTAGATTTCAGATAGGGGTTAGTAATATGGTATATTTTTAGGTATATTTTTTCCTATACCCCTTAAATTCTATCCATGAACCCCAGGTTAAGAACCCCTGAAAGACTGAAATGACCCAAAATATCTACTGTGGTGATGGGGACATGACCATAGACTGTGTTCAGATGGTCATGTCTAAGGAGGTCACAGGTCTTTGCATTGTACTTTGCTTTCCAACGAGGAAATACTACTGGGCAAGGGCATTCAGTCATCACTTATCCACGTAGATTCATGAACAGACACCCTGGAATTAAGGCTGAAAACTTAAGAATTCGGGTGGGCTTTTGCCATTTGCACCCTCCATCTGTCTTGATGATAGATGAGCCTAGAAGCTGACCTCTATTCCTGATACCCATTTCTGTCCACTGACCAACAGCCTGTGCTTCAAAAACGTAACTGTTCTTTTTCCTTGTGTGTTCCATGCCCCTGGCTACTCCTTGTCTTGTTTACTTACCAGGAAGAGACTGAGCTGTAAATATGTTGTTGCCTGGCAGAGAACATTCTCCTTGCTCCTGCAGATCCCAAAGCCTGCTCCCTTTCAGGCCTCAGGTTTCATTCTGAATCTGGCTGGGATTCCCTTCCCAGCACTGTTCCTCCTATTGCCCTTTTTAACCCTTCATCTAACTTTCTGAATCTTTCTGCAAGACAAGCTATCCTCCTGAGTCTGACAGCATGTTACCTTGTGTGCTAAAATGAATCCTTCCTCTTGTGGAGACTGTAAAGAACAGCCGTTAAAAAAAACACGGATGCTGGAGACACATGGCTGGGTTTGGATTCCTGCTGCAATACTTACCACCTGTGTGGCCCTGGGCATGTTACCTCACCCCTCTGTGCCTCAGTTTCCTCATAAGGAAAACATGGGAATGGCTACTTTTCTCATAGGGTAGTTGTGAGGACTAAATGCATTAAAGCTTGTAAGCTTAAAACAGTGCCTGACATATCGTGAGCACTCAATAAATATTAGTAGTTATTACTTGTCAGCCCTTGGCTGATTCTAGTCTGTTACTGTCCACCCTCAGCAAACTTCTCCAACTCCCACCTTTACGTATTTACTCACACTGTGTGTCCCTGGGCTGTCGACTTGAGTGACAACTGAGGGCTCTTTTTAATCTTCTAAGGCCTGAGCCAGGGAGATCAAGAAAAATGCAGGAGTTCAACAACAGCAACAACAACAATAATAATAATCTGACATTTGCTGAAAATGTACTCTCTGCCAGACACTTGTTATGCATTATCTTATTTAATCCCTGCAATACAACCCACCTACAAGGCTGTATTATTATTCGCATTTACGGTTGATGAATCAGGCTCAGAAGGGTTAAGTTTCTTGCCTTCCAAGGTTATGCAGATCCTCTCCCTGAATTGAGGGCCATCTCTAACTAGCCACAGGCTTTCTTCCTAAGGACATTAGGTGGCTACAGAGAGACATCTGGGGTGAGTTATGAACAACTACTCTTTGCTGGGTTATCTGCTCCCCTCCAAAACCACTCTCTGAGTCTCTGCACTTGGCCATCTTGAAGGAGACTTGGCTTAGGGGTGGCCTTCTGGCATCTGCTCATGCAGCTTTTGTGAAGTCACATGTGGTCCCGGAGTTGCCAGGAAAAAGGATGGCTTGATGAGCCAAAAATGCAAATTTCTTAGGAGAGGAAAAGTGAAAGTGAGCTTGTTCACACTGTGCAGGGTTCCAAGGAAATGACACAATGCGAGAGACACAGTGTCCTGCCACCAGGCTTCATCATATTACAGGGACATTATTTTGCATTTGATCATAACCTTTCCTCCCAACAGTTTGCTTCTTTGACCAGGAAGAGAGGCAGAGGTGACCCAGATTTTTTAAAAAGTTGATATTGTAAATATTAAAGCAGATACCTTCTTAGTTCCCTCCAGACATTGATAGTACAATCCCCTGGGAAGCAGGGGGTGCTGGGAGGTTAATGACGGGAGCATGTTTTCCTGACCAGTCCTGGAGACAAGTTGCTCAAGGCAGGTCAAGATCAGAAAAAGGGAACTGGGGGACTCTGAGCCAATTCATTCACATCTGAAGGGATGTCTAGGACCTTCGCTGGGGTTTCCAAAAACTCTTCTTTGGCAGTTTGTTTTTCCCTCTGCTTTCTCTGTCTCTCTTCACTTCTCATTTTTCTTTCTCTCTAGTCTTACTTTCTCCAGAATGCCTATTCTACTGGCCTACCCATCTTCTCCCAGAGGCTTACCTGGTAGCCCCTGGCACCCAAGGAAAGGCTAATTTTCCCATAGCCAGGCTCAGGGTTTGGTTACCTGGGCTTTGAATATTTTTTGCCAATAAATTCTTGTCCTCTTTTTTCCCTCTTCCAGACCTCTTAACTTATATTCACAACCAAAGATTGGGGCCTAAGGGATATGGCAATTGCTGGCCATTTTAGCCCAGCACAAATAATGGCATTGTTTATAGACCATGTTGTCTTGGAGAGTTTACTGAGGGACATTTAGAGATGGAATTTTTTATAAAAAGATTCTTTAAAAGTCCTTGAGAAAAAACTATTAGAAGTTAGATATGACCCAAAGGTCTGAGATTTCTAAATGAAACCTGCTGGTCAGATAGAAGTCAAATTTGGATGCTTATGGTGAAAGAAGCCCTGATAAATTCTAACCAGATCAGCTCTAAATCCTCAGACTAGCGACATGGGGGCCTACCCTTAACTGAGGGAAACTGAACTGTCTAATCAAAAGTCCCAACCCAGGGGGGCAAACGTGACTCAAGCGATTGAGCACGCCTGATTCCCACATGGGAGGACCCTGGTTTGGTCCCCATGCCCCCTAAACAAAAACAAACAAACGAAAAAACCAACACAGGGGACCCTGTGCGGCTCAGTGGTTGAGCGCCAGCTTCCCGCGTAGGAGATCCGGGGTTCAATCACCCGCCCTGGTACCTCAAAAGAAAAAGAAAAAAAGTCCCAACGAAAAAGGTACCAAGCCAAGCATTAGAACTCCACTCAGGCTTGAAGTAACTAATCCAAAGAAAAGGCAGGATTTCACCTTGGGGCTGTGGTGATGACCCCGTCCTTAAGAAAAGGGATCATTCATGCCGCCAATGCACCTCACTCTCACCCATTCCCAGCCTAGCCTCAATTTTGGAACCTTCCCGTTTGGGTTTCTTGAAGTGTAGTTCAGTGGTCCTTAAATCCTCTATAGAGCTTGTTAATACATACATTGCTGAGCCCCACTCCCACATTTCTGACTCAGTGGGTCTAGAGTGGGGTGCAAGGATTTGCCAGTTTAAAGTTCTCCGGTGCTGCTGCTGCTTCTGGGCCGGGGAACCACACTTTGGGAACCGCTGATGTAATTAATGGGCAGTCTCTGGAAGCAGATTTCTCGCGTTCAAAGGCTGGCCTTACCACCCAAAACAGTGCGGATCTTGAACATGTTAATCTCTCTGCGGCCTCCCTATCCTCACCTGTTTAGAAGAAAACGACGGTAGTAATTGTACCTGCTTCACTGGGTTGTTTGGAGGGATGAGATGGAAAGCACAGCCTGGTACACGAAAGTGCTGGCTAAATTCCTATTGGCGATTTTATTTCTCCAAACGCTGCAGCGCTGCTCTCCAGCCCAATTCCCCGCGCAGTCCTGATGCACCTGCCCACGCAGAGACCCGCGGGTTTCCCTGGGTGCCTTAGGGAGCCTGGACTAGGGGGACCTCGCCAAACGCCATCGCTTTGGAAGGCGCCTGCGCGGAATTCGTGCTTTCCAGTCCAGATCCGAACCCAAATTCGAATCCCACCTCCTCTGCCACCTAGCCCGCGGCAGCACAGTCTCCACACCAATATGAACTCTTTATCAACGCCCTGGTGTCTTTCTGTATCCTGTGACTGGGGGACAAATGAGCATGGACCAGAGGAATCCTGTCGGCTATCCCAAGCATTAACTCTTTTATATCTAACCGAATTCGGCTGCGTGGGCTCAGACGCCCCACCCCGCCCAGAGCCGTCCAAGAGCCGCGAGGGCTTCTTGTTCTTTAGGACAATTTCCTCTGTCCTCCCTTTTCATTTTTTGAAAATTAAATTAAAGAAAAATAAAACAACCAAACACAGCAAAAACGAATCAAGAAAAGGGCAGAAGAGTTAAATTGCTAGACTTGTTTTTGTTTTTATTATCAACAATCAAGTTAATGGTACACTCTTGGAAAACTATATGCACATGTAGAAATATTTCCCTTTTAAATAGAAGCATTCATTATAACACATATAAATAAATTCGAAAACCTGAAACATAACTTATGACGATCATGTTCACAAACATAGTCCAACGAGAATTAAAAAAAGAAAGAAAGAAAAATCAGACAGACATGCACCTGATAAAAAATATATACCATTGTCTGAACCGTGGTGTCTCTAAACACAAAGGAATTGAACCCGTGAGAACCTTATTACTCCATAAAGACACGCCATAGAGACTACGAGGAGAGAAAAACATTATACGGTCACGTAGAGGAGACGGCCTGTACTGATATTAACACGATACAATTGAGTCACAGAACACAGTTGTAGAAAGACACCGAAAAAGTTAAAGCCTCAACATTCAACTAATATCTATAGTTTGTGCCTTTTAAAATAAAAACAAAGAACCAAATCCCAACAAAGATGTCTAAACTTGCGCGAAGAATGGAATCATCAATATACAGTGCATCCACCATTCAGGATGTGGGTCCATTTCGAATCATTCAAATAGAAATGCAAACCGAAACTCTTCTGCAAACTTATGTGTGCGCCTTTCCCTGCCCGGAAGATTTCTCTGCAGCCAGTTACGTTGACTGCAAGTGACTCCAATTCAAAGCCGTGCCAAAAAGTTCAGTAAAAGCTGGTGGGAGAAGAAAACGCCATTGAGGGTGTTGGTAGAGAAAGAAGGGGGGCTTTGAGAAATATGAGACAGTTTGCGGAGTTTGCGGATGAAAAGGCATCTCATGGAGAGGGCATTTTTCAGGGCAGAGAGGCTGCAGATTCGGGGTTGTGAGTTGCAAGTGTGTGGAGTTCGGACGCTCTAAAGGCCGGACGGTGTTGGGCGAAGTGGGACAGGCAAGCGGGTGCGCCAAAGTCACCTTGGCCCCCCGGGAGAGTCTGCACAATACGTCGCCGCAGTGACTGGAACCCAAGAACACAAGGGGAAGGGAAATTGGGAGGCAGCCCTACTTTCTCCTGAGGAACTTCCCCCAAGGAAGTTCGTTCTGTCGGGAAGGCGGCGAATTTAGGGGTTCACGAGATAGAGCCCTCAGCGCCCACTGCAGTCTCCTCCCCCTTCCCTTTATTTTGTCTATCCCACCCCCCTTGGATATTGGGATTTTTTGTTTCTTTAATAGTTTGCTGCCCTTTCGAATTTTTTTTTTTTAATTCTTTTTTCATTTATATTTCTAAGCAAATCCCCATCTCTCCCTGTCACCTGCTCGGGCCACAGACACACATCCCCGGAGACAGACATACACCGACACGCAGACACAGCCCCCTGAGAGTGCCTCGAGTCCCGGCCGCGCTTCTCACACTCCCCAGTCAACAGGCGGAGCTCTGGCCCCTCTGCGCAGCCCTGAGGCAGGTGCGAAGCCAGGGAAGTTTTTTTTTTTGTTTTGTTTTGTATCGTTTGGTTTGGTTTGGTGAGTGGGGAATGGGGCAGGAATGGAGTTGAAATGGGGGCGACGCCATTTTCACTTTATTCTTATCGCGATTATGTTCGGCTCTCGTTGAAAAAGCCACGGCAGCAGCGACAACAATAGCCTTGGGCCTACTTGCTCGCCCACTCGCCCGCCCGGGCCCTGGCTCGCCCGCTGTCGCCGCCGCCGCCGCCAGATCCCAGATCAGAACATACTGCTCTTCACTAAGGCGGCTTTGGCACCGTTGGGTCTTTGGAGCGAAGATAGGACGCTGGCGAAGGGGCCCCCGAGCGAATCCGGGATGGACGTGATGGGGCCCGGGCCGGGAGCCCAGCCTTGTCCAGGGCCCCCGGCCGCAGCCAGACCTCCAGCTGCCGCCGCCGCCGCTGCCGCAGCCGCCGCCGCTGCCGCCGCCGCCGCCGCCGCAGCGCCTCCTTTACCGGGTTCGCCCCCGGGCCCCCCAGGCCCAGCCGCCCCTGGAGCTCCCGCGGGGCTGGGCCCGCCGCCGCCGCCACCGCTCGCCCCGCAGCTGGGGGTGGGGTTGGGGTTGGGGCCCGGGCCCCCAGTGCTGTCCGGGTCAGTGCTCTTGGCTTCTTTGCTCTCGTCGTCCCGGGAGGAGTCGGACTTCTTGCCCGAAGAGCCATTCTTGGCCGCCGCCGCTGCGGCCGCTGCTGCGCGCTCCTGCTTGCGGAATTTGGCGCGGCGGTTCTGGAACCACACCTGGCCGGAGAGGGGAGGAGAGGTGGAGACGCGGGGGCAGAGGGTGGCGGGAATGGAACAGGAAAGAAAAGCTCAGGTTAGGGCGGCCCACGTCTCATTTTCGCTTGGTTAACCCCCCACCTCCACCCCACACTTGGTGAGCCTGGGCCGCGCCGCGCCGCAGGCACCCCACACACGCACCCAGCCCCCTAGTTGCTGGTGCGTTTTCGGCGTGAGCTGAACATGCCAAAGAAATGGCGGCTTCGGGGAGAAGAAAAAAGGCCGTGGGTCCCCGAAAGACCTTGAAATGGAAGGCCTTTGCTCGGTCTACTTCTTGCGCCACCCCCAAGCTCACCATCCGCTCCCAGGCCTCCTAGTTGGTAGGAGGAGCAGACCTCTTGAGTTTACCACCCGCTGCCCATCCCGAGGAACGTGCAGTAGTGAGCACCTCCCCTCCACTGGGGGACTCAAGAGGAGAGCCCTTGGCGGGTCCCAGCACCATCGCTCAGCAGCCCTCGGCCTGCTGCCATGGCCAGCTCATGACCGTACCTGTGTCCCTAACAAGTTAGAGAACTCCGTGGTTCTCAAACTTCATGAATTCTCGGCCCTTTCGCAAAGCTGATGCAAGTCATAGATCCTGGGAAAATGTACTTATACGTCACGGCGCCAGGTTAAAAGCGCTCGAATTAGCAGGCATTTAGCAAAGAGCAAACAAAAAAAAACCTCATAATGTAAGGACAAGGTCTGGACTCCCCCCCATCCCCCACGCAGGGCCCTTCCTGTCCCCCAAATGTCTCTCTCTTTCACGCCCCAAGACTCCCGAACGCCTCCGCAGCGCTAACTAGGGTGAGAAACACTTTGCAGCTGTGAATAAGTAGCAGCGGACCCGCGTCCTAACCTCTCCACCCCTAGCCCAGCCTTCCCGTTCGGCCCTGGGCTCCTGGGCGAAAGCCCTTCTCTTGCAGGCCTCGGGAATTCGGGACCTTCGTCAGCACTGTCCCCCAGCCCTTCTCCCGCCCGGCGGGATCCGGCGGCGGCTGGATGCGTTTCCCGACACGCGTACCTGGACTCGCGCCTCGGTGAGGTCGATCTTCAGGGCCAGCTCCTCGCGGGTGTAGATGTCGGGGTAGTGCGTCTCAGCGAACACCCTCTCCAGCTCTTTGAGCTGCGCACTCGTGAACGTGGTGCGGATGCGCCGCTGCTTGCGCTTCTCGTTGAGGCCGCCGTGGTCGGTGAAGAGTTTGTAAGGAACTGGGGGAAGATAGAAGGAACAGAGAGTGAGCCAAACCGGCAGGAGCGTGGGGGCCGCAGAGCCGGAACGCAGGGACTCCAGGATCAGGTGGTCCCAGGAGCCGACACCGACGCCGCGCGGGAGAGTGACAGAGAGGAACAGCCTAGAAAAAACTGAGCAAATGAGTTATACACGAAAACACGGGCGCAAACTTCGGGCTTTTGCGGGGTCCTTTCGGGCACAAGGGCCTTCTGGGTCTGTTGAAATAGCGCATTGAAGACGGCTGAAGGGCGGGACACAGGATAGTGCTTTGAGCAGGAAAAATGAGAGGGAGGAAAAAGTCCTTAAACAGTCGTGGGAATACCAGAGAGCCAGGGAAGAAGTTACCAAACACTCCACTGTTGGAACTTTTCAATTCTCTGAAGTTGACCCGGCCCCAAAGTGGGGGGAAAGTGCTGCAAAAAATAATAAATTAAAGAAATACTCATAAAAATGACCAGCCAAAGAGGTGTGAGCCGCTGTAGGCTCTTAAAAAAAAGAGGCACTGCCAGTAATGAGCTTTACTCTTTGTTATTTAATTATTTTCTAAGCTTTACGTCTCATCGCAAAGTAAATAAATTATGCCTATCATTTTGGCAGCTTAAGATAATTTTGTTGGCGGTTCGGGTGTGACTAGGATAGTGTAACCCTGTAAGTGAATTACCCCTCCCTGCAATCGCTTCTAACGTGATAAATTCTTTCATTTGTGTAAGCAAATTTCGTTTGGTAAATACTAAACACATTTCCATTTTCAAATGCAATCAAGGCTTCCTATATACGAGCGGAAAGGCAGCTTCCTCTGCGGAGAAAGCTGGCGGTCCTTACCTGCTGCGTACGGACTGCTCTGGTGGTCCCTGAGGGTGCCGAGGCTGCAGGATCCCGGCGTGAGGGACGGGCAGCCAGACGTGGCCCCAAAAGTGGTCCTTATCGGGTTATACTGGAAGCCACTGGCCTGGCTGCAGGAACTGAAGTCAGCATAGGCTGAAGCCAGGCTCGAAGTGTCCATCCCAGCCATACAGGACTCGTAGGCAGAGGAATTGAGGTAAGAATATTCCATTTTATACATTGAAAAGGTTCTGGATGGCTCAGCCAAGTGGAAAAATGAAATAAAAGATGGGTATGGAGAAGGTGGCTGGAGTGGGGAGATGTGCACAGCTCAACGCCTGCCTCCAAACTGGCCTCCTTACTACCAGCAGAGCCTAGTTTTATGAAAAAGCCTCCTATGAGATGCCTTGTCTGAGGTCTCTAGAGCATATAGTCCTCATAATAAACTTGGCTCTTTCCACTTGGACAATAGCAAAGCGGTTGGTCTTATTGCTGGCGCTTTTTACATGACAATAACTCATCCGTCTATTGGGCTGGCACTGGGGAACTGAGCTGTCCAACCTCCCTATCATTGATTCCTGCATCTCTAATTAGAATTTAATACCACACCATTACGCACTGAGCCCCTGATCCTCCCTTCTAACCAGCTCCCTGCCCTTTAATTCAATCACACTACTTGGAAATAATGAAAGTTGGGTGACGATTCTCCCTGATCCAATTTCCTCAAGCTTTTAAGCCTTTTTAACTGATCATATACCTTAGGCATAAATTGAGATAGTGTGTGTTTTCTCCCTTCTTCCTTTTCTCTCTCCCCCCCACCCCACCTTGGTTAGGGAGAAGAAACCTTGATGTCATAGAAAACCTGTTTTGTAAGAGCGTTACACGCTCAATTTAACAACAAGCCTACCCCCCGAAGTGCATGAAATGTTATAAAGGACTGGGACATTGGCAAGACTCAGGCGCCCTGTAACATAGAGTAAGTGGGCCAAGGGGTGGTGGTGGTGGTATGTGAACGATAAGCGGAAATCTTGAAAATACACCTGGTAGAGGGAGTAAACAAACAAACAAAAAGGGCATCTTATAAATTGCATTTCTGATCGCAGGCTATTGTGCTTTTCTAGAAACTCAGCTTACACAGTCATTTAAAAAAATAAAAGAATATCTGAGTAAAGCTCTTGAATGTAAAACATCTGGATTCTCAACACAAGGGTTCTTTGCACTCAGTTGTGTGTCTGTCTGCATTAATGCGAGCTTTGCATTTTGTTGGTTTGAAGGTTCCATGCAGTTGTTGGTTTTAATTAACACCATAACTGGCAAGCGAGAGTGAAGTTTACCTAGATACGTCTCCCTTTCCTTCCTTCTCGCTCTCTCCACTTTCTCAGGTGCCCACAGTCCCCCAGAACTTGAGGCTTTAGGAAAAGGATTGCTGTCTGGTTGCCCTTTTGGTTTGCTGGACTGCAGCGAGCGAAATCCTTGGCGTTTAAATGTCCATGCAAGCGCTCCAGGTCCGGTACCTTCCTTGTCCAACTCCTCAGGCTCTTGGGTGCTGGCGGCAAGGAGCAGACAAAGAAGCTAGCAGTGATTTGTGGACCTCGGTGGCCCATGATTTAAGCGGAGGGTAATTTTCATTTGGTTGGTTAGGCTCTAGCAGAATAAGGGAGACTATTTCATTAAATCCTTCCTCTCGGTGGACAAGACAGAGAATGCTTAGTTGAATCGCTGTGTTGTGTAAACAAACCCTGGATATTTTATATGAATTAAATGTGTAGATAATTAGTTTTATTGCATTCATTACCCCCTTTATGTGCTCTGTAACAAGTCAGTAATTAAAGTAACAAACTCATAAAGGCTTTATAGGGGCATTTAGGCGTTCATGTTTGCCAAACTAAGTGGTTTAATTCGATGCTAGTGCCGGGGAGTGGATGGGCGCCCGCTCTCCACTGCCACCGTGTTTTATTGCGCACTCAACTGCTGCGGACGCCCTAATGGATTAAACGGGGACAGCGGCCCCTTGTGCTTCTCTGCAGGGTGAGTTTCAGGCTGGTTTCAGGTGATTGCGTGTCCTCCGGACGTGAGGAAGCCGGGAGCGCAGGCAGTGGGACCCACCAAGGAGCCTGGTGATAGTTTTATGGGGAGGGCTGATAGTTTTATTGCAGTTGTATGTTGTACAATGCGTATTTGATAAAGCAGGGCCCTTGGTGGCCTGTGTGCACTTTTTTGTGCACAGGGGTGAAATGAAAATAAATGTGAACAAGGTTTTACTGCGGCGGGAAACAAATTGCAAAGCTCTAAATGGTTTTTCTTTATGGTCACCAGACAAGAAGAGAAAAGCGATGCAAACATCTGTCTTCAGTCCCCTAAACCTAAAGGCCGGCAAAGACGGATGCGAATCCAAGTGTTATTATAGCGCGTATTTGTCTTTATTTATCCCTTCTCATGAATATGAATCTGCATTTGGACCAGGAGGTGGCTGTGCTTCTTTGGACGCCACATAGGGAATTTCCCCACCCGCCGCACTTAAGCGGGGGGTGGGGTGGGGGTTGGTTGTCCAGCACAACGCTGCGATTGTCCAAGGTTTTCGGTTCCTTCAAACTATTAAGGCGTGCTTCCCGGTTTTCGAACGCACCCTGGCCAGCCGCAATCGCGTGAAGTGTGCTCAGATGGCACAGTCAGGGGGGACATCCCGCCATCCCGCTCTTCCACCACAAATATGGGATTTCTCTGCAGAAGCGGACGACGTGAGGCGGCCAGGAGGGGATGCATTTCGGCATCGCGGACCTTGCTGGGCAATAGTCAAGCTCATATCCCGCTTGGAGCGTGCTTCTCCGTGCACCGCGGGTTGCAGCTATGTGCGGTGCAGACAGCGTGCGAGTTGCGCGGGGAAGCTCCATCCCCGCCTCCTAGCGCTGCTGGTCTTCGAGGGTACCCATGCGCCCTGAGCCCTGTCCCCAAGTCCGACACGATTGGTGGGCAATTCCACATTGGGTCCTAGTTTGCAGACAGTCCCCAGGCCCTGACAGCCATTGTGGTGGAGGCGGGGCGCCGGGCGCAGGCCCAGAGTGGTGAAGATGTAGATCTTTGGGATTTAGACAGCTCCTGGAGGTAGTTCCTGGGCGAAGGGAAGTGTTGGAGGTGTGTAGTTCAGAGAGCAGCTCAGGGGGAGCTGGATGTTGACCAAGCATCTGAGGGTGACACGGAGAGAAGCCGAGGGAGCTGGCGAGGACTTGGTGGAGGGGCCCGGGCGAGGCAAGTGAGAGGCCGCAGAGGGTCCCCGGCCGGGAGAGGCAAGTGCTCGTCGCCCGGGCCCCCTTTGCCAGCCTGGGACTCTCCTCCCTCCCCGCCGAGCGACCCGGGGCTTCCACCGGCCTCGGCTCCCCGCCTTCTCCGACCTGCCGGGCCAGCCCTCTCCCGGATGCCCCGGCCGTGCTCGGGCGTGGCGGCCGCTCTTCCGGTTCCTTCTCCATGCGCCCCCTGGTGCCCGGCCTCGCCCCGTCTGGGTGCAGTGCGCCTCCCTCCTTTTGCACTAGAAGACCCTTCAGGGCCGGGCCGCACGGTCCGATGAGCAAATGCGCTTGACTTCATTTTCTCCTTTGTAGGCCTTGTAGGTTTATTTTGTTCAGTGTCACCGTCCCTCCCAGCCACCCCCACGCCCGCCCCATCGTCCCTCTGCCGGTCTTCTGTGGCCCGGGGTCCTGTTTCCGCACGCAAGATGAAAGGCGGGCCGGCCTGGGCCAGGCTGGAGCCCCAGCCCCAACGCCCTGTTTTGTTCGAGTTGCGCTTTCTACACGCGAGCTTTCCCCTAAAAGTTGTACCAAATGGCTAATTTAATTATTCCAACTATAGACCAACTGCTTCAGCAGCCTCCACCACGCGTCTGGAAGGAAAAAAGAAACCATCTATAAGAAATAATCTAATAAAAGTGAAGTGTAGAAAAACCCCTCCTGATTTTCAACCGGCACAAATAGAATTAGAGCTTCAGCATCCTTTTCCCAAACAGACCTTTTGTCCAGATCACAACTTCAGCCAACCAGCAATGTGTACAGTGCCTGCTATTTATTTTAATAGAGGCCAGTGGGTAGCAAGATGGATTGATAGATAAATGGCCACATGGATAGATGGATGGTTTGATCCATCTTCCTCTGACTTGCCTTTCTTAATATGTATACACGGTTGATTTTTTTTTCCCCTGCCGATTTTCTGAATCAATAATGGAAAGGCAATGCTATGCGGTAAAAGGAAAAAAAAAAAAAGGTCATTTAAATCATTTAAAGCACAAAACAAGGGAAGAGACTGCAGGCATATATACCAAGAAAGAAAAAAAAAAATGTTTACATGCTACCCAGGACCAACTGAAAAAGGTTGAAAGTTTAAAAGAAACTTTTCATTCCTTTTCTTTGCCATTCATAGGAAGGTTTCTTTTTCTTCTTTTTTTTCCTTGAAAGTCAGAAAGAATGTTAGAAGACAAGGAAACAAAACAGCAAACAAAATGCCATTGTATTGTAGTAGCAATTCATGGGAAAACGCTTGTCAGCCTCCTAATGCCTCACTCCTAGGAGGCTGTTTTGAGGCTGTTTTACCGCAGGCAAAGCACAATAACACGGGAATGAATAAAATATTAAATACCAGTGAGAGTTTCAGAGGAATTTTCTTTTTGATTGCTTTATTTGATGCTGCATTCAAATGATCCCAGCACAACCAGGCCACTGCCTGGCAAAGGCAGCTCAAAACCGTTTTTTTTTTCTTTTCTTTTTTCTTTTTTTTCAAACAGAGAATTTAAAGGCAAGATTTGTCCTTGGGTTTCTTCAAAAAGACCTCTGCAAGCATCAGCCTTTCCTACGTAACCATACTAAGAAGATAACCTAGACAGGTTTTATTAGGACACCACTTCCCCAGAAAATAAAGTAAACCAACCACAGGAATGCCTAAGCCCGAGGACCCATGAATATAGACATTCGTGTACCCATTTAGAATATTTACACATTTTCCATTTGCTTAGCAACCATGCTGTACTTGTTTCATAATAGAAGCTCATTGGGGTTCTGGTAAGTTACCTCCTGGCACTGTACAACTAATAAATAAATGATTGACAATAGTGTATGCAAAACAGTTAACACAGTGCTTGGCACCTGGAAAGCACCCAGTGAATGTTAGCCACCAGTATGATGATGATAATGACATTGGTTGAGAGTGTCCTTGAATTGTATATTAAACACTTGGCCTTCTTTCCTATCAGATGGTAATGCATGTGGAAGAGGGTAACCAAATCAAAGAGCAGACTCTTATCAAGTGGATAGAAGGCAACCAGGCTGAAAACTTCCAAATTTCAGGAATTTACTGGAAGGAATGTATGTATTAGATTAGTTAGTTATTATTAGTCAGTATGTATTATTAGTTAGTTTTTTGTCTTATAGGCAGTATTATGTGTGATTAATGTGATGCTTTATTCCTGTATGTAAGTATTATATGTTCAGGGTCCTGTCGTTTTAAAAGGCATTTGCTCTGGGTTGACTATGTAGGTTGGGTTGGAGCTTTATGGCTAACTTGTAGATGTTGTTGTTGTTATTGTTTTAATCTGTACTAACTTTGGAGACAACCCATATGTAAGTGCTGTGCTCTGTAGAGGTGATGGGTTACAGATCCCCAGTGTCCATCCTTTTAAGGACATCATCATGGAAGAGCCCTGCTCTACCTCTTACCCCCTCTTCCTCCCAATGTTGTGATTAGCAGAAGGGGCTGCCTGTTACCTTTTTTTGCTAGACTTTGGCTAACAGTAGTAACATCTGCTGGGCTGGTGGTGGGGGAGACATGGGGCATTTGATCAGAGTCACAGATGTAAAAGTGACATCTGCTTGTAACAAAGAAAAGAGAAACAAAATTAAATTAGGGAGGGAGGCCTTTCTGTCTGAACCAAGAAACTATTTGAAAAAGGAGGAAAAAAATAATCATGGACCCTCATCAAGCTTGCAGGGTAGAAAGAGGCATTTGCAGAGAGGATCATGATTTGGGGACCTGCAGTGCCAGAATAACTGAAATAGCAACTTCCCAAGGTAGCAATGACGGGAGACTTTGAAGGCATTTTCATCCTTCTCAACCCAGCAATGCATTGGCCTGTGTGTATAGTATGGACTGAGAAATCATTTTCAGATGGAAGATATGAGGAGGGTAAAGACAACACATCTGAGGTTTATAATATCCCGGTATATTTTTGGATGAGTTTGGGCAGAAGCAGATTTTATTTAAGAGCTATGTTAAAACTCCTACTGCCAACTACTAAGAATGAGCCATTATTCACTGTGCTCAGAAGCTTGCATTTGGCAGTTAAAATTGTCTACGTAGTGCCTGAAATAGGGCTTGGGTGGGGTGGGCCATACAGAGGTAATCTGGGTAACATTCTCCCAGCTGGTGTGCTAGGAAACCACAAGTGTAATGAAGTGTGACTTCCAGGTGGAACCTCTAGCACACAGTTCTCCACCCTCTTCCTTTTACCCTCTTTTATCACAGTGGGCAGAACCCTAGGTGGTGGCTGCTTTGTCAGCTTCAGTTCTGGAGTGAGGAGGTCTCAGAACACCCATAATGGATGTGTAGTTTCTTAGGGTGTCAGAGAAGACTTCTGAAGGGTGAGTAGGAGTGATCATATAAAATGGTGGTGAAGAAGAGGAGGAGGAGGTTCCAGGTATTAGAACTCGAGATAGTCAAAGACCACAAAGCCAGAGGGAGCATAGAGGATTTGGGAATCTATAAGTAGTTCAGGTTAGTTCCTGGTTAGAGCAGGAGATCTGGGGGGAGAGGAATACCTGAGTAGGTGTGTGATGAGCTACAAGAGGCTCAGGTCTTACAGGTCTGTGAGTGCAGTGTAGTGTGATTTGGAGTGGGGTAGGGTGAAGGGATAGGGAAGCCTGGAAGGCAAGAGATAAATTAGGAGGCTGTGGCTCTGTTCTAGGCAAGAAATGATGTATACCCATTTCAAGAGAATAGTAGTGAAGGACAAAGAGAAGTGAAGGGGTTTAGCAGTGTTAAAGAAGTAGAGCATTGGGGCAGGCAGACTATGCAGCCATTTCTGCCCAGTGCTGGGATTTCAGGGGACCTAGTAAGATACCTCTGAACAAAATTCTTCTCCCGTATCTGCTGGCAAGTTCTTCACTTCTGTAACTTGGGTCTGGAGGTCTCCATTAACATGTTTACTGCTCTGGGTTTGGTAGTACTCCATGGTATCAACCATATCAACTCATTTGACCCATATTTATCGAGTATCTCCTATGTGCTAGAAATGTGCACTTTAGAATGGAAGTGGTTCTGATATTTTCTTGGAAGCTGATTTCTGAGTTGGAGCAAATCCAAGGACTATAGGTGCCTGAGTAGAGCAGGGAGCCCCTGGACTAAAGGCGGGGCTCCTCACCCCCTATCCCCAGAGGGCAGCATAGGGAAGTTTGGGCACTGAGCCTGCTGGTTCTAGAACCTCACACTGGACTGACCATCAGATCTATCACTGCACAATCTGGGGAAAAGCTTTAGTTACCTCAGGGGTTGGGATCAGAACTTTTTGATGTTCTTTTCAGTTCTAACATTCTGTTCATTGATCTTTCTTTCTTTCTTTCTTTTCTTTTCTTTTCTTTTTTTTTGCCGGGGAGCCTACTCTACATATATATCTATATGAAAGAAATCACATTAAGGCGGAGGTGGGTTATAGTCAGAAACCAAAGAGGAATTTGGACATAGGGAAGAGTTCAACATGGAAAGCAGGAGAGAGGAGTGATTGTCCTCTGTTTCCCATCCTTTACATTAAGGCCTTAGGATTTTTTATGGTATCCTTCCCTGGAGTTTTTTCAAGTGAATTTGCCAAGAGCCAGGTTTCACAGAGGAAAGAATCCCGGATGGTATGATGACAGTCATTCTAGAAGTGGGGGCAGGTATTTTAGATGGTGCTTCCCTATGTCTCTCCTGTCACACTAAGTGGGTATCCATTTCCTCTACCCATAAGGAAAGCCTGTCTTACTCCTGGTACTCCAGGGCTCCCTGTTGCCTCAGTCATATACAGAATTAACTCCCATAATATAGTCTTATATTTTAGACAGCCCAGAGCCAAATGACAAACATGCTGGGAGCAGTGGAGTCATTTACTCTCTGTATTGAGATAAATATAAACATGCATTTTTAAGAAACTTCTAAAAAATATTTCCCTTTCTACATTTTTAAAAGATCCTGTTGTTTATTTGTATCATTTTGTTTTATTTAGGTGGTTTGTTTTTTGCTGGTAATTTACTACAGCATCATGCATTTTAATGTACATTCCAGCTGATTCAGAATTTAAAAGCAAACGTAATCCAGTACTCAGGGACAGGCACCACGTGTCCTAGACCTCAGGAGCCAGAAGACAATAAAATGGTTATAGTGATGCATGTTTGTAGTATTTTTCCCTGTTAGGTATAATGGAGAATATTAATTTTCTTTTTAAACACACATCCTCGCTTTCCTTCTCCTTCTCCCTTTCCCATTTATTTGCCATGGTAACTTAAACAGCAGACCAGAGAATAATGAAGCTGAGGGTTCTAATCACACACTGCTAGCTCCCTTGTTTTTTCGTAAACTTTCACCATTTGCGATTAGGCTTGGGGGAAACGAGACAGATTTTAAGAGGCAGGGAGGCTGCTAAGAGAGAAGTAGGGCAGAATAATGGACAAAACAACACAGTGAGCCACACATGCGACTACAGAGCAGAGGCCAAAGCTTTAATGCAAACCCTAGGGAAACGTCTTGAATGAACAGTGTTAACCGCTGAGAGGTGAGCCACAAAGCACCAAAACAACCCCAGGCTGAGACCACACTCTACCCTTTCAGAGGTTGAGCTGAGGCCAGACTGGACCCCCTTAAGCCTACCTTGGCCAGGCCCATGTTGGGGCAAATCCCACGTTTAGCAGCTATTGGGCAGCAATCTCCCAACCATCCGCTGAATTCCCGAGTCACGGATGCAGCCCTCTATTCTCAGTGCATAGAGGTGGGCAGCAGAGAACCCTCCAAGTGCAGGTAGGGCTCTTGGGAGGCTAGGGAGAAGTACAAAGGGAGAGGCTAACTGGTAATTACTGTGTATTTCCCCCTAAATGTCCTTTATAGAAAATGTTAAGGCATATATGAGGAAAAGGAATCCATGAAAAAGAAATGTTTCCAGTCTTTTTTGTTCCATGCATAAATACACATTTCTTTTAAAACTGGACACGTTCTCTATGGACTGTTTTGGAACCTACTTTCCCCCCTAAATTATGTATCATGAATATCTTTCCATATCATGAAATATTCTTCTAACATAGCATTTTATGGCTATTCTGTGTTCCACTGCATTGATAAACCATAGTTTATTTAGTCAATCCTGTTTTGTTGGACACAAAGTGTTTGGACACTCAGGTTGCTTCTAATTTTTAAAAAGTATATTAAAAATACTGTCCTGGGCATCCTTTTTAGCTAAATTTCTGTGTACAACCACAATGACTTCCTTAGAATTAATTCTTTTTTTTTTTTTAAAGATTTATTTATTTATTTATTTATCCCCCCCTTGCTGCTTGTGTTTGCTGTGTCCATTCGCTGTGTGTTTTCTCCGTGTCTGCTTATCTCCCCCTCGCTGTGAGGTCCTGCTGCATCAGCCCACCGCGCCGTGCGGGCCGGCCTGCTCTCACAAAGAGGCCCCGGGTTCGCGTCCTCCCACATGGCAAACCCCAGGGCCTCCCACATGGCAAACGGGGGCTCTATGGATTGAGCCACACCCGCTTCCTGTTGTGAGGTCTTGCTGCATC
>JAQZBX010024574.1:0-18354 GCA_029593785.1 Cabassous unicinctus
GCAGCCCAAATTTGCACATCAGAACCTGAGTCAGCCTAAGGCTGTGTCCCTCTCTCTCCCCTTTCTGGGAGTGGTAGATCCCTGGAGCCCCCTTTGTCTGTAGTCGCAGGCCCAGTGGCCCAAGAATTCTAAAGAGTGTGGGGGAGGGTGCCGGCAGCAGCTGCCGCTGCTGATTAAAAACTCACGGTTCTGGTTCTGTCGTCGCGATTTCTCTCTTTTGTCCCTCTCTCCTCTCGGTGGTGTGCAGTCTTCCCCTGCTGTCCTAAACCCTAGAAGATCTATTTTGGGTCTGTTTCAGCCCGTTCTCTACCTATTTTTCTGGAGAAGAGATTCCTGTGTGTTACTAGTCAGCCATCTTCCCGGAAGTCCATCCTCAGATCTGAAGACCTAATAGAGTTTGCCTTGCTGGGTTCAAATTTGCTTGGGACCTGTGATCCCTGTTTCTCTTCAGATTTTTCCCTTCTGAAATGGTAATGCTTATCGTGTGCCTATTCCACCATTTATTTTGGAACCAAATAACTTGCTTTCAGGTCCTCAGACAGAGAGGAATTTTGTCCCAGGACAGACCCCATCTATAAATGATTTTTATGCCACTCTGGATCTAAAGTTGTTGCTGAAACAGCTTAAAGATTTTGGGATATTGTGATGGAGTGAATGTATTTTGCATGTGTGAGGAACATGCCTTTTGGGGGTTCAGAGGGTAAACTATGGTAGGTTTGAAAGACATACCCCAATTTAGACATCTGCCTACTTGTGGGTGTGCACCCATTGTAAATAGGATCTTTTGAAGATGTTAGTTTTAGTTAAAGTATGGTCCAACTGAATGAGGTCGTACCCTGGATTACTGCAGGTCTGATAAAGAGAAAGAAACCAGAAGCCCATGTCAGAGAAAACCACTAGGAGAAGCTGGAAGTTGCAGGTCTATAGAATCGGAAGAGAAAGGAGAGGTCATTGCCATGTGATGCAAGGCAAGGCTGCAAGCAAAGAAACCCCAAAGATCATCTTCAGTGAGTACCAGAATATTACAGACTTTGGGGTGAAAGTCACTTTGCTGACACCTCAATTTTGGATTTCTTCTAGCCTCAAAACCATGAGTCAATTAATTTCTGTTGTTAAGCCAAAGCCAGCTGTGGTATTTGTCATAGCAGCCCAGAAAACTAAGACTCAAGGCATTGGCCATATTCAAGTAATGGGGATACGATTTGTGCAGTTGTGGTTTTAAGATGGGGACTATTGAGAGAAGTGGTTGGAGATGTAGGCTGTTTCCAATATGGTATCAAATACCATGCCAAAAGTGTTTGTCTTTTATCCTGAAAGCAACAAGGAGAATAGAAGGTTTTATGCAGAAATCATATATTAAGATCATATTAACTTTTAATATAGAAAAATGGATCCCATATGTTTGAGATAATCAAAATATAATCTATAACGAATTAAGTCGGTAAAGAATAAAACAAGAACTTGACCATTCTACCACTAATTAGCTTGGGTAATTAGTGTCTTTGGGTAAGTAACTTAAACTCTTTGAGGTCCCTTATGTATAAAAAGGGTGTAATAATAGTTTGTGCCTCATGTATATCTGGTATTGAGTATGAATTCAATAAACTATTAGCTGTGGTGGAGATGCTCTAAGTTTCAAACTATTACTCCAAGGATTTATGGGTGCCTGGTATATACTATTTTTATTAATCAACAAGATCAATAAAAATAATGGTTATAATTATTGAGTATTTACCATATGCCAAGTACCATACTAAGCACTTTATAAATATTTTAATTATTGTAATATCTTAAGGAATCTATATTGTAATTCCTATTTCATAAATGAGAAAAATGAAGCTCAGAAAGACTAACTTGCCCTAGGCAACAGAACAAGTATTTGGGGAGGCATGAAATGAAAATCAAACACTTGTTTCATTCTAGTATGCTGGGGTTTTTTGGCCTTAAATAAATGACATACTACCATCCACCTGCAATTATCTGAGCAAAGATGCTTTTGAGGCCATCCTTCATCAGACAACATGAATACTGTGACATATGGGCTAAAGCAAACACTATAATTCCTTGTTTACTTGCTGCCACATGTACCAGTAAGGAAATTAAAACTTTCTTTACTCCAGGAATTAGCTCATACATTATCCTTTCCACTAGTCTTCCTACCTTACATTCAATGGGCCATTTTTCCACCTCCTCTTGCAATTTTTTCCTTACCATACAGCAAGCATGCAGCACAGATCTGGCACTTTTGACATGTTGTCATTTGGGTGATGAGCTTATGACTTCTATAGGAATTTGACATTCAGGCACAGGTTAGATTATATGTCCATTTTCAGAGTCGGGGTGCCTTAGTCTGCCAGGGTTGCTATGCTAAGTAACACCACTCAATAACTTTAAACAACAGGAATTTATTTTGTCAGTTCTGGAGGCTAGTAGTCTAAAATCAAGGTGTTGGCAGAGCCATGTTTTCTCCAAGGACTGTAAATTCTGGTGATGGCTTTCCAGTAATTCATCTCCTTGTGTTCCTCCACTGATTTCTACTTCTGTGTCAATTTCCTTTGCTAAGGAGGACATCAGGCATATTGGATTAAGGCCCATCCTGATTTATTTGGCTTCATCCAAATAGGATCTTGAAAGGTCCTATTTACAAATGAGTCCACACTCACAGGACTGGGAGTTAGGATTTTAAAATATCCTTGTGGGGGACAAGATTCAATCTACCACAGGAGGTCTGGAAGGAGATTCTGCTGGGAGTCCCATAACTGACTAATCTTTATGATTATACACCTCACATTTTGAGGTTCATGGGACTTGGCTAGCAATTGAAAAAAATTATTTGTTTATAACCTGGCAATTGTTTCTAGCCTCAAGAGCCCTCGTGGAGGATCTCCAGCAGGGAAAAAGAAAGAGTGATTGAATTAAGGCATGAAACCTATTCTGAAGCCATAAAAATTAGTGTCAGGTTGATGGACCAAGAATTCTAAACTTGTGCCTTCCCAGTGGTACTTATTTATCAAGAGGCAGTGTGGCATGGTGGTGATGGTTTAAATGGGCTTAGTTGTTGTCTTAATTTGTCATGGCTGCTGTAACGAAATACCACAGACTGGTTGGCTTAAGCAACAGAAATTTGCTGTCTCGCTGTTTTGGAGGACGGAAGTCTAATCACGGTGTTGATAGGGCCGTGCTTCCTCTGAAGTCTGTATGGTTCTGGAGGCTATCCTAATCCAGCCTGGCTTCCTCCTAACGAAAAGGGTTTTCAAATGTCCTATTTGTACATAAGTACAATAAGGGGTAGGACTACAACATGTCTTTTTGGGGGACACAATTCAATCTATAATGGTGATAAAGGGCACTGGTTTAGAATTAGACAGAACTGTCTTTGAGTTCTTGTTCTTTTTTATTCTATTTTTTTTAACTGTTTGACTGGTGGCTGGTTATTTAACTTATTATTCAGTTTCAGCTTCCTCATTTGTAAAATAGAAGAAGTAACATTTATTTTGCAGGTTGATTTTCAAATTAAATAAAAATAAGGTATATATTGTACTTAGAATAGTGTTTGATATCCAGAAGGTACCCAGTGACTGGAGGCATCTTGTCCTAATTATTACATTATACTTATCTACTCTGACCACACTGATCATATTTAATCAAACAGTGGGAAAATCTCTATTTCACAAGCTGCTGTGAAGACACAATTTAATGGTTTGAAAGCAATATTTGTGAAAGAAAAATATAACATAAGTTATCCATTGTTTTCCTTTTGAATTATTTATGAAGTGTGTCATAATAGGAATTCAGATCAGTCAGAATAAAAGCTATGAGTTAATGTTTGCTGTGCCATGCTTAAAAAATTGAGGAGCTGGAGAAAACATTATTTCACAAATTGTATTCTTGCTTAATGGTTTAATCACTAAGGATACATGTTAACAATCATTCTAAATAAGCCTTTGAAAGAAAAATATACTGCTTCTCACCACCCACCCAACAATCTGTAACTTGGCTTTTTGGAATTAAATGGCCATTTTTTAAAAATTCATCTTGTATCAAAGGACCTGGGAAGTTTGGAAAGAGAAGGAAAAAATACCTCATGTAATGAAATGAAAGCAGGGATCACAAGAAAGAGAAAATGCTCTTTCCAAGATGTTCATGATAACTTTCTCAGGAGACAATACTACCTGTTAGGAAGCAAATTTATTTCAAATTTAGCAAGCATCATAGTTTCTTACCTGACCCACCATTGTCACCATTGTACACAAGGTAGTTAAGGTCCAGAAATATTAATAACTTGCCTAAGGTCATGCAGCTTAAGATGGTGAAAAGGAAACTCTAAACTTAACCTCAACTACGTTCTATCTTCTGCTTTTATCAGGCCTACAAAGAAACTGATATTTGACAGCACTTCTATTTTAATTGGTGAAGGAAATTTAAACAGGAATGATTCTGCCAATCAGTTTACAGTTCCCATAAATTTCATCAGCAAATCCTTAGAGAGTTTTCCAAGATTTTAAACTGCTTCAGGAGTTTACTTTTAACCTACTTGTATCTTTCTATTTAGAGTGGGTGTTTTGCAGGTAGTATATAATTGGGTCTTGCTAATTTATTCAATCTGACATTCTCTACCTTTTAATTGGAGTATCAGACCATTCACATTTAATGTTTATGTTGATATGGTTAGACTTAAGGCTAGCTTAAATTAACCCTCATAATTCCTCACTGATGTAGCCAGAGACTTCTGACTCACCATCTCTTAGCAAAAGGCCTAAATTAGTACAATGAAGAGAGGCTAAAATAGCAAAGGTTTGTGTTAAAGGTCAGCTATTCCAAAGACACTGAGACTGTGGTCACAATCTCCAGTGCACATGAGCTATATGTAAGCCTAACAATCCAAGAATAAAATCAGAGAATGGGATTAAAATAATCAAAAGACAAATCATACTTCAGTAAATTATCTGACATCAACTATCATCTATCCATAAATGTCTATTCTAAGAATATGAAACACAGGATTTGCATCTTCATCTATATATTCCTATCTTCCATTATATTCTGGGAGTTTTGAATCTGCTTCCTTTGCCTCTAATCAAACCTTCCTATGTTAACATACATATAAAATGCATGTATATCTCGGGGAAGAAGAATAGAACTAAGATTTTCACTCACAACAGATAAAACTCAGTAAGGCAAATGCTATTTTTTTCTAGACAGAAGCCAAATAATATTTTTGCAAAGGTTTATAAAATAGACAAGGGGTTCTACTATGATTAATAAAAGAGATCTCTCAATCTCAGGAAGCTATCAGCAATAGTAAAGGGTGTTAAGTAAGTGAAAGGATATCTTTAGGGCATTGAGAATTTACCCAAAGGAAATAGAAATTTTGAAAAGCTAGAATCAACACTCTTCTTAGGGAGTATGGGGGTCATGCAATGTATTTTATATCTGCTCAGCACTAAATGTTGGGTTAAAAAATGAAAATTCCAGACAAAGACTCAAAGAATTCTTAAATTCTATGACATCACATAACAGGGTAGATAAATTATTTTTCTCCAATGAATTGATCTTGTACTAACAAAGATCTTATGGATCAGCCCCATCATTTTTTATCACCAAAAGATACTAACATATACATTCTATGATTTTAAAAATGTAATAATGACAATTCATAGAAGTTATCAGATACAATCATCTAGAAAATGGCCTTACAGAAAAAAATGAGAATCAATGTGGGGGAGAGGGGTTGCCGGCAGGGATGGAGGACCCCAAATACCACATTGTCCTTGATAAAAAAAGAAGAAAATAGAACTGGAGAGAATCAGGACTGACTGGCCCCATCCTGTAGCTGTCATCTTTTGGCAGAGTTACAAGTTGTATTTTCACTGCAAAATGCAGCAGAAAAGTTAGAGTTCTCTGTATCACAGCGGCAGCAGTGATATAAAGTAACACACTGAAGCAGCAGCTTGCAGAGCAAATATTCAACTCTAAAATCAGAAAAAAGGCCATCTTTCTTGGTGATGAAGCAGATAATACATGCACGAAATGGTTCAGCCAATTAACTTCTCTCAATGAGCAAAACATCTTTGATAGGTTGTGTGTAGACAGTGCACAGAATCAAATAAATTAACATGAGATTAAAATAAGTCAAAAGTCACTATTATAATGTAATTTCTGTCCAGAATACTTCCTAAGACCACAGCTCGTTTCTGATACTCATTGTTGCACAATATATAATTCCCCATTCAATGCACACCAGAATCCCTATTTTGGATCTTAAAGATATAAACCACTGTCATTGCAGGTTACCTAGAAGTTACCAGACATAGAAACACCACCTAAGGTTGGGGAAGGAAGCTTTTCAAGCACCCAGGATTCACCATAGCTCTGAGGGCATGTTTCTAATCACCGTGGAGATGAGAAAGAACTGTTCAATACAAGGTGCTACTCAATGCCTGCTTCATCACTCCCAAAAACTCTGTTTTTCATACCTGCCATACTACCAGCTGAACTCTAACTAAACTGCAGATACACTCTCTTGCTTCTTTGCCTTTAAAGATATTTTTCTTTCTTAATAAGGAACCTTTTTTCTTTGCCTGGTGAATGTCTTCCCTGTCAACCTTTAGAATCCAGCTCAGATGTTAGATTCTCAAGGGAGCTTCCTTCCTGCCTGTCTACTACCATGGAATTCTTCTGAATTTCTTAGCATTATACTGTGATTACTTGCTTTTATAGAAAAATTTTCCCTTCTAAAATGATTTTTATTTAATGTATTTATATTTATATTATGTCTGAATCTTTCCACAAAGAACTTGAGGTGACTTATAATAAAAGACATTGTAATCAAATATTTAAATAGAAATAGAAAACTAGGATCAAGGAAGAGAATATAATCATAAGAAAAAAGTTGCCCTGCTTAGGTTTCACATTTGTCTTTGAGCATCTTGGAATCTGATGTAAAAACATTCTCATCAGAAAGGAGGAACTATTTGTTCTTCAAGGGAAACAAAGTTTTGCCCAGAAGTGAATTTGAAAAAGAAATTCATCATAGGGGATCCTATATAGAAGACCCCAATCCATATAAAGGACAATGTTCTCAACACAGTAGAACATAATAGCCCAATGACTTGTAAATGGTTGCTTCTTACCTCTACCTTCAGGATAAACAGAGCTCACAATATTAAAATGCAACTTGGTGATGGTGATTCTGCAATAGTCTGAATCAAGATAAATTAAGCAAGTAGTCTTGTGGTAATCTACTTTGCTACTAGAATAGAATTCCTATAGGGCATATAGTTAAAACAAAGTTTCCTAAGTATTCTTTCTTTAGGTAGTCAATTAATAAAAGAAGCAAGATCCCACGAGATTAGTGGGACCCTAAAAATGGGACAAGTAGGTGGAAACATAATTTGGGAAACACTGGTTTAAACAAAGTTAAATAGACTCTTTTTCTACAGGAATCCTTAGAGAATTGGATTTGTAAATATGCATCATTAATCTCCAGACAGAGGTTATAGTTTATATTAGATCTCAAACTGATCCAACACACAGAATGACACAAATTTATACAACATCAAAAGAATTCTTTATATGCACACACATACGTATACCCTATTAACGCTTAGGGAACAGAGTCTGAAAAACATTACACTAAGCTTTGTGCACATCAAAAGAGGACGCCAAATTTTCTTTTTATGTATCTCTTCCAAATAACTAACACAGCACTTGGTACTTCAAAAAATAGAATTTTCATTCACAACAACTGGAGGTTAGGAAAGTAAACTGTAGTCATGTATCAAACTTCAAGTGGGCCCAGCAACTGCAGGACATGCTGTGACTTCAGCAACACAGACTTATACAGCCAACACTTACTTAGTGCTCACCATGTTTCAGGCAGGGTGCTAAGTGCTTTGCAGAAAATAGCTCATATATTCTTCTCAGCAATCCTGAGATAGGTATTTATATCCAGGTCACCTACGAGAAAACTAAGACATAAAAAAGCTAAGTAATGACCAAGGTCACACAACTGCTAGCTGGGAAGCTGGGGTTTGAATTGGACAATCTAGTTACAAAGTTTATGATCTTAATTACTATACTAGAAAGTAAGAAAAGCCTGGAACATTTGATAGGATCATTTGGCTTTATAGGCTAGAGCTATAGCTTGCACAGTGTCCAAGGGGTGAAGAAAGTTGACAGACAGTTCAGATTGTCACCTACTAGATGGGCTAGGTCATGGACAATACTTAAACCAAGTCAGTGGTACTAGCGTGTTCCAGGGACCAAACCCTATGTGCAGCATATCGCTGATTTACAGTCCTGTAAATAACTGCCATGCCTTCTAGTGCTTTGGCAAAACATCAGACGTGAGGCTTTTTGGCCAAGCATCTGCGATTTCCTATTTGTTGTGTCCCTGGGCGTTGCAGCTCTCAATAAGTTTGCTGGGCTTGAATCAAGAAAGTAGGCATATGCAGATTTCTACAGAAACTATGATTCCATGAAAGATTTTGAGGAGATAAGGAAGGCTATTACCTTTCAAAGTGAAAGTGATTTTGGAACATAAAGAATATCATTGGATTGAGTACTTTGGATTTTTGTCACTGACTATCTATGCTCCTGAATTATGAAACTTGAATATGTGGGCTATGGAATAATTTCTCTTGATAAATATATTATTAACAAATAAAAGAAAGAATCCTCTTCTGATGCTCAGTAGCTGTAGGAACTTCTATGGGCATCAGTTGGTTGGGTTGGGGGAAAAATACAAGATGTGGGCTATAGTTAGTAGTAATATTTTACGATGCTCTTTCATAGTTTGTAACAAATGTTTCACAACACTGCAAGGTGTTGGTGGTGGGGTGATATATGGGGGCCTTGTATGATGATATGCATGTTTGTTGTGTAAATTCACAAATTTTAATATACATTTCTTGTTTATGTATGTTCATGTATGAATGATATATTTCAATAAATTTTATTTTAAAAATCACACATAAATTGGTGATTAAAATAACATATTTGGGGGAGCTATTTCAAGGTTGGAAAAATGGATGTAAAGCACATTGCACAGTATCTAACAAAAGCAGGCATGTATTGCAGCATCACTATTATCAGTCAGTTTTGGGGAAGTAATCACTCTTAGCTCCATGTTATACATGAGGAAAGTGAGACTCACAAATGTCAAATAACTTTTCCAAAGTCATATAGGTAGTGAGCAAAAGAGAATAGATTGCACCCTACAAACTTGGCTTCATAACCAGTGCTCCTAAACCACCTGAATAACTACAACAAAAAATGATGCTAAAGAGTTTTTAGTCTTCTTGTTATGGTACCTGATATGGTATATCAGTAAAGGACAAAACTGAAGAAAAATACATACTAAGGTTGCATGAGCAATATCTCACAGTGAGAGAGAGAGATGAAGCAGGAGTGGTGCATGGGCAAGACAGGAAAATCTATGCTGATAGAGATTTCATGGAGATGGAAAATTTACAGAAACCCACCCAGAAAGCCTTGTGAAGGTTCAGAGCAAACACTGATGTGATGGATGGTCTCTCAGCCCAGAATGTGTTTTTAAGCATGTCCATATGCAGAGATGATCAGGTTCAGCAGCCATTCTTTCTGTAAACTGAGTATACTTCACTTCTAGAACTATACAGAAACCTTTCAATATGTAGTAATAGTCTGGAAGCAGCCAAATGATTCTCTTTGCAGTAGTTTATCATTCAGCTTAGACTACATTGATATGAGGTAGGTGAAAATCAGGGTTTTCACCTAAACGAGCAGATGCCACAAGCCAGCAGATGCCGCAACCCTTGGGGAGCGGATGTGGCTCAGGCCATTGGGCACTCACCTCTCATGTGGGAGGTCCCAGGTTCTGTTCCCAGTGCCTCCTGGAGAAAACAAGCAAACGAGCAGACAAACGAGAGAACCATCTGGGGGAAGGGATTTTAAATAAAAATAGGTAAATAAATAATTCTTTAAAAAGAAAAAGAAATGAGACCGTTGAAATTTAAAAAATTAAGAACGAGTAAATGTCTATGATTTTCCTTCTGAGAGTGGTAAAGAAAGAGAAATGCCTGGCTACCACAGTACATAAATAATTTTTGTTGACAGAGATTTCATAAGGATGATGAAAAATTTACAGATTCTGAACAATTAAATGATATTTATCTTTTCAAAATGTTACTTATGAAGCAGCCAAGGCTTTGGTTGCTTGTCTGTAAAATAGGTAGCAGAGGATGAGAGGAGGTTGGCCCTCCAATTCTCAAAGTCTAGCACTCAATATCAACTGACATCCAAGAAAGGAACTCTATAAAATCAACTGGTAGTCTAGAGAAACTCACAAACTAAATTCCAGAAAGAAACATTACAAAGAATTGATTGTACCTTTTCTTTACCCAAATCTAATCACTCTTATTTTTCTTAAAAACAAACAAACAAACATAAAACCCTGCTTTCTACATGTAAACTTTATTTATAAATATTCAGCTCACCAAAATGTAAACATGTCAATGAAAATTGAATTTGTTGAGTTTTACTAAATAAACTCATATATCTTTCTTTTGTTTTTTCTTTTCAGAAATAAATTTTAACAGTTGGGATAAATTTTTCCTCAGCATTTTTATGTGATTCCATCTGTGAATTAAAAAAAATCATTTTAAAAAGAAAACCATATTTACCAAAGTACATAAAAACAGATTGTTAATATTAGGACTATCCAATCAAAGCCTTTGGTATAAATAACCATGACATCACCAATGTTATTATAAAATAGCTCTATTAAATGACATTTCTTAAATGAGTTTCTCAAGTCAGAGGGTTGAAAGGGTCTCCAACTCTAAGGAAACTCTAGGGTAAAAACTGAGGGAAAGTGGGAATATTCATTCCAGATTTTTCATCTGCAACATGCCTGAAACATAATCTGCTGACTTCCTCCCTTTTCTGTTTGTTTACAATGAGAAGAGAAGGAGGCAGTCCAACACTTACTTGTATACACCATCATGTGAAGTAACTCTTTTTAGGCATGAGTTAATATATCTAAAGTGGAATTTCCAAAGGTCGGCAACCTCCACCTACTCTTTCAGCAAAGATGTGCCCCCCTAACAGAATGAGCAGTTATCTCAAATCCCTATGAAATTATTTGCATTTCAAGAGATAATGAATAGGCCTCCAAAGTCTTTTTCTGTATGTATAATCCAGGTATGGATAGTAAAGTTAAAAACACAGACTTTGACTAAGGCTTTTGGTCTTTGAATTCCAGTTTTGCCACTATATGACATTGAATAAACCACTTCTCTAAGCATAACTTACTCATTTGCAATATGATAATAGCAACAATAAGAATTACATAGAATCAAAGTAAAATTAAGTGAGGTAATCTATGTGCAGTGCTTAGGGTAATGTCTAGTACATGATAAGAACTCCCTAAAATTTGTGACTATTACTGATCACAATTAACATTTGTATGGGAAAGCACTTTCTTTACCCCACCTTATAGAAAGCGATACCTGTAAATGATGATTGAAACATCCTTGTGAAGTATATATTATAGTCAAACCCCATTTTATGGATGGGGAATCAGAGTCTTAGAGAAAGAGGTTATGTGAATTAGCAAAGGTTACAAAGCTAATGGGTGACAGATCAGAAAGCAAAATCCAGGTTTCTGACTCTACAGCCCAGGCACCAGCCATTACTTTACAATTCTTACCCTCATAACAGGTATGAATAATCTTGAAATGGCAAAAAAAAAAAAAAAAAAAAAGATTATTGGATATCTTCAATGGGAAATCCTTCTCATTACCTGATTCTCTGAAGTCTCTGTGTCTTCCACTGTCTTTGAACTATTTTACAATTGGGTAAATTGTAGATAACAGATAACAATGCAAATGATTCTTGTCCATAGACATACAAGTAAAGTTGACTAGTGTAGGTGCATTGATTTTTCCTCCCCCACCGTGGAAGAAGCCAGTTTGCATCTATTAAAGGAATTTATATAAGTACGCTGATGGTCTCTAAATAGTCCTACTCCTTGAATTCTCCTCTGAACCTGTTGTAACATCTTACTTGTTCCCTCATTAATTAATGAGTTAAATAAAATCATTGACAACTGTTCATTTTGTATTTGTGGGGAAATCATGACTTACATCTTTTTTTTTTTTAGAAATTATCCTTTGACACAGGGGAGATTTTGACTGGCACTCATACCCTCCTAGGAACACAGGGAAATCTCCCTCGAGAGTCTCCAGCCTGAATTTTGGTGGTAGGAAAACCATGAGCTATATCAAATATTGAGCCTGATTCTCAAAATGTGTAAATTGCTCTCTGTTAGTCACTTTAACAACTATATTAATTCTTATAGGTCCTAGGATGTTGTGAAACAAATGTAGGACTTTGTTCCACGGGTCTAGCAAGGAAACAGCAAGGGGATCAGAACAGCGATTTGATGAGTCCCATTGGTGTTCTCTGTTAACCTCTCTCCTTTTTTAAAATCAATTCCAAACAGCATTCACAAAAATCAGAATGGTCACTGGATCAGCATTTTTCTCTGTCTTGTGTCTTGAGTACTGCTGTCTGCCTGCACAGAGCCTATCCAGAGCCAGTCACTGAGAGAAACTACATCTTAAGTCTAGTAGCCTAGATACAAGTAGGACAGAGCACTCACTCCCTTGCAAATTTAGGATTGAAAATTTTGGGCATTCAGATCCCAGCACTTTTCACCCTTGCAGCAGAAAGTGAAACTCCCTGCCCCTGCCATGGATCTCTAAGCTTCATGTTGTCCAAATTCCAGAAGAGGTATGAAGCCCTTGTACTCATTTATAAGGCAGGGAAACAGATGGGGCTGGCTTAATTTGCAAAGACAACTAGTTATCTTATAAGTACAGATGGAATAAGTAGCACAATTATTACCAGAGAACTGGGCTCTGAGGTTGCCAGATGGTTTGGTTAAAAAAAAAAAAAAAATTCAAGGCTGGCTGCCAGATTCACAGCAGGGAAGGCCTGCTCCCCAGGGTATGCAAAACCATGCAGATTTAAATCACACTGCTACTTGTCTAGTATTCTGCTCCTCCACAAACACAGCTGTTCCTCTGTGGCTACAGAGAGAATTAGGAGGAAAACTGGGGTGGCCAATTAGACAGAATGGCATGTTAAAGGACTTTCCAAAGGTGATCACATTGCTTGTTCATCATAAAAATGGTGTCAGAAATCTGCTTTTTCAAGAATTAGAAATAAGTTTTTAAAAGGCACACTGGTGGGAGGTAAAGAGACTGTGTTCATGGCTTTGTTTTTGTTTTTGTTTGTTTCCCAACTCCAATGTATACATTCCGAACTCTTGTCTTTCTTGGCAGTCTCTCTACGAAGACGGGTCTTACTGGTGACTCTGCACTGATGGCTGTGTCACTGGCATCTCTGGGTTAAGTTTGCTCAAAGTACCAAGTTAATTAGTCAGCCAAAGTAAAAAAATAAAATAAAAAGTTTTAAAAAGGAAAGTCAGTGTGTACAAACCCCAGCTGTTGACGAAGTAGTTGGAGCCCTGTGGCTATTTTTAGCATTTCTGGACAGGGCAAATGTCTTCATCCTGGCACCAGCTCCTCTGTGGATCATATCCATTAACAGTGATGATGGATAAACACCAACAGAGCCCTGTAAGTTAATCATCTGCAGTGCTTTTTCCTCAATATTGTGGGTGCTATTTCTTTCTTCAGCCTCTTGTCCCCAAAGGTAAGCTGGGTTTATTTTGGGGTCTGAAAAAATATTGCTGCCTTGTGGGCAAAAACCATGAAAACTTCAGAATCTATGGTCTTGTTCCTGTGAAAATGGAATCTGTAGGGTCTTATGGCAAGCCAGGGTTGGGTCTTGATACAGCTATTATAGAATGATTGCCAAAGATGCTTTACATGTTTTTGTTTTTAAACTTTATGTTCATTTAGTGAAAGCATATTAAAAACATTTATAAAATTTCTCAATGAGTAACTATGTCCTTTCTCCAACCTCTACATACTGAGTCATTCATTCATTCATTAATTCATTCATTTAATAAGTGTCCATCAAATCATCTTTCTCATGCCAGGGACCTCTGCCACAATGGAAATTACAATGCAGGTATTGCAATGTTGACTCTAAGTAGAGAGACCCAGGTTTAAATCCCATCTCCCCACTTACTTTACAAAGAAGAAAATTAATTTACATCTCTAGCCTTAAGTATCTTCAGTTATGAAATAAGGAAAATAATAGTACCTACATCTTGGGCTGTTCATAGAATTTTCAAGGCCAAGTTATACCATAATGGGAGCTAAATCATGAAAACCTTGAAGTCCACTGTAAGGATTTATTTTTCTTTTTTTCAAAATAAAATGGAAAGCCATTGGAGAGATCTGAGAGAAATGACATGATCTGACTAAAAAAAATAATTTGCCTCTGTTTTGAAAATGGATTTCAAGTTGAAGCAGAAAGAACAGTTAAAAATCTACTGCAATAATGCAGGTGAAAAATTGATGGTGGTTTGGCTCAGGGTGGTAGTAGAAGGAATGGTAAAAACTGAACATATTTTGAAACATGCTATCCTGACAGATTAGATGTAACTTGTTAGGGAAAGAACAAAGTTAATAATGATGTCAAGGTTTGTTTGTTTTTCTGAATCAACTGGAAGACTGGCTTGCCATTTGAAGAATAGAATTGCAATTTACTGAGTTGGAGAAGACTTAGTTGGAAAGGGTTTAAGGAAGAAGATTAGTTTTGGACATTGCAAGTTTGAGAGGACTAATAAACATCCAGTGGAGATGTTGTAGAGACTGTTAGATAAGGGAGTCTGGAGTTGACAGGAGAGAACCTGACTAGAGCTTTGAATTTGGGAGTTATCAGTATATTGATAGTATTTAGAGAAATGATACTCAATGAGCTTCTCAAGGAAGTGAAAGTACAAAGCAAGAAGGGACTAAACCTTAGATCATTGCAAGGAGGAACCAGCAAAGGAGAGTGAATGGAAGTAGCTAATGAGGTTGAAGGAAAAGGAAAGTGCTTTGCACTAGAAGCAAATTGAAATAAACATTTAAAAGTAGAGGGAATGAACTACGGTGTCAATTGCTTCAGACAGTTAAGAAAGATGAGGACTGAAAATTGATCACTGTTTTTTAACAACTTAGAAATTATGTTTGACCTTAAGAGAGTAATTTTGCTAACAGTGGGGGCAAGAATGAAATGAATTTCTGAGTGAGTGGGAAGAGAAGAATTGTAGTTAGACAATAGAATTTTTCAAGAAGTTTTGCTGAGAATGGAGACCAGCAAAATGGGGTTGTAGCTAGAGAAAAAAAACAGGGACCAAGATAAAACAAAAAACATGAATATAGACTAATTAGAATAAACCAATAGAAGGGAGAATCTGATACAGGAGTGAGAGGGGAGAATTGATATGCCAATATCCTTAAATAGGTAGAGAGAGATTGAAAAGACAGAAGGTATAGATATCAACTTTAGGTTAGAGCAAAGAAAATTCATCTGTGGGAAAATGAGAAGGTTGAGCATATGGGTAAGGATCCTGCAGATGGTAGGAGCTTAGAGAAGAGTACATATCCTATATTCCCTTAAAAAAACCTCATCAATTTCTCAGGAGCAGGACCACTTTGGTTCACCCCTCATATTGCTAAGCACAATGACTTCCACACAGTAGGAGCTCAATGAATTATAAAATAGTACAGACTATATAAACTATTACACTGTGCGCACGCACACACACACTCTAAATCCTTGTATATATTTATTGATCTTGTCCTTCTCACTGCTCCAGTAAAGAACAATGTCACAAACTACTCTATGAATGTTAAATACCAAGTCCAAGTGTAACAAAAAGTCCAAAGGAAAAGAATTGCATAGCCTTTTATGTTTGTCTTCATATTTTAATGACCTAGTTGAGACTTTAAGCTCACCACTCACATCAAATCATTTTTACTTTATAAATGAGCTTTGCTAAGCAGACCTTGTCACACATAGTGATATCTCTATATTGTCTTGAGGTTGTTGTCCTTTGACTGGCAGACCTGCCACCTTGTCTTGCCACATTACAGGACTCCAGGATCTGCTAGCAGTTGACCTTTGGTGAGAAAACATCTCTGCTGATGCCTTGATTTGGTCATTTTCACAGCCTTGGAACTGTAAGATTTTACCCCAAATAAATCCCTTTGTAAAAGTCAATCCATTTCTGGTATTTTTGCATTGGCAGCCTTTGGCAAACTAAGAGAGTTGTCAAAACAGAGTCCAAAGAATGAATTATTGGTTGGTAGATAGATAGATAGATAGATAGATAGATAGATAGATAGATAGATAGATAGATGATAGATAAACTGATTTAGTAGAACTTCGTGGTCTCTTGTCAGTTAAAAACTAACTAGACGGTTGTGTTTTTTTTTAATTCCTTTAATATTAAAAAAAAGCAAATTCAATTAAATAGACCAACACAAGCTGTTGGGGAAAAAATTCAATTTCCCAAATGAATAGGTTGAATTTTGTTTCTGGAAGTCTGACAACTAGATACCCTGATTGTGGCAGTTTGATAGTATTTATGAATCCCCAAAGAGACAAGAAAGATTATGTTTGTAAAGTGGTCTGTTCCTCTGGGTGTGATACCCTTTGAATGCATTAGATTCAGCTGACATGTCTTGATTAAATTACCTGTTAAGATTAGGGCTTTGATTCTACCACGTCAGTAGGGCAAGACTCAGGGTTGAGTCCCCACCCCCTTGGTGGGTTAATAGATACAGACACTCACACAGGAAGAGAGAGGAAGACACGAAAGAGGAGAGAACTTTGTCAGTTTTGATCCTGGAGTCCCAGGGAGAGATGAGTCATTTGCCTGATAGTTTGCAGCTGAAGAGAACAGAGCAGCTGAGAAGCTAAGGCCTGGAAAGAAACGAGCCCTATGCCAGACAGATATAGGAAGCCCTGAGAGACAAGCCCTGTGCCAGCCTATAGCTGAGATTGGAAGAAGCTGGGTCCACGGAGCCTGAGGAAGAAGAAAGAAGGAGAGACCAGGCAGAGATCGCATGTCACCTTGCTTCAACACGTGGCAGCTGACTTTGTTGAGAAAGTAGCCTTGAGCTGGATTCTTTAGGGCCTTGAAACTGTAAGCTTTTACTCCAAATAAACAGTCTTTATAAAAGCCCACAGATTTCTGGTACTTTGCATCAGCACCTCTTTGGCTGATTAATACACTGATTGATTCTCCTGTATACTAGTAAAAATGCTAGGTGAAAGAGATTTAAAAACTCTTAATGCATCAATGAGCTAGCAAGTAAGAATTACTCAGAAATAACAAAGTGAAAACAGATAGGTGAGCAAGTGAATCTGAGCTTTGGTTTTCATAAACATAAAAGGAAAAGTCCTGTAGACAGACCACACTGTGAAGTCAGTCGAGACCACCCCTTTGTAAGCCAGGGATCCTGATGCAAACAGGATCTTTGTGATAGGAAAACTAGAAGTTAATCTCCTTATCACTATATAATGGGGTGCCTGTATGTCAATGCCAACCTGTTGGAATCCTGTCTGAAAGACTAAAGGAGTAAATGAATTTTTGGTTTGCCCTCCCAGACCATGCCCTGCAGGCAGAAGCAGCTTGCAAACAGTTAAATCAGTGTAAGGAATATTTAGTTCAAAGTCAAAAGTGGCAAAGAATTACCTCCTTTAAGACATGTACCTGGGAGAGGGAGGATGTATATTTCACAGGGAGGGAAGGGAGCATTTCAGTCCCTATAAGCAGGGGGATTCATAAAAGCATGAGCAAGCTCAGGAGAAGAAAGATGCTCAGAAAAGACAGAGAAGACCTTAAACTTCACTTTCACCTCAGACTGATCTTGTTAGGAGGGCTAAACACTGAGAGAACAGAGCCAATTTGCAAAGACTGTGAAAGGTGTTTTTGTTTTGCATTGGTTTGTTTGTTTTTGTTTGTTTCTGGCACTCAGGGAAATCACTGTCATACCATTAGCTGAATACAAATTTCAGCAACAGACAGCTCAGGGACTAAATCTGAGAATTAATACATCAAAATTTTAAAAAGAACAGTACAGTGTGCAACAAAAGATTATAAGACAAACAAAGGAACAATTAGGGTCCATCCAAAGGAACAATATGAAAATCAAGAATCCATCAGTGAAAACAGGCTTAGGATGTAACGGACAAAGATGTTAAAAAAAAAAAAAAGATCCTCAACATGCTCAAGGAGATAAAGAAAAGCACGGAGAAAAACTAGGATATCAGGAAAACAATGAATGAGCAATATACAAATCTCAGTAAAGAAATAGAAATTTTTAAAAGGAACAAGACAGAAATACTGGAGTTGACAAACACAATAACAGAAATGAATTAAAGAATTAGTATCATACA
>JAQZBX010024574.1:18454-30171 GCA_029593785.1 Cabassous unicinctus
AAAAAAAAAAAAAAAAAACCTCACACACACACAAAAACACTTTCAAATAAGTGAAAAATTAAAGGAGAAACTGTAAAGGAAAATTAAATACATAAGAATTGAACAAAAATGAAGATATGACATAACAAAACATGTGGATTACAAATAATGCATTTGTGGCCTTATATGCTTATATTAGAAAAGTGAAAAAAATGGGCTGATTGTTAACTTTAAGAATTAGAAAAAACAACAACAGAATAATCCCTAAATTTAGGAGATAATATAAATAAACATAAAACTAAGATAAGAGAAAGAGAATCAACAAAGACAAATATGGAGTCTTAAAAAATACAAATAAAGTAAACAAACCTCTAATAAAATAAATAGAAAGAGTGAACAAACAAAAAACATGAAAAATTGGAAACAAAAGTAACTATAGATCCAGATTAGATTATAAAGAGAATTAGAAAAACACATGAACAACTTCATGACAATAAATTTTAAAGCTTAGAAGGAACAGATAAATAACTAGAAATGTTTAGTTGACCAAAACCTATGAAAAGATGAAAGTATTACTATGTCTATAGCTATTAATTAAATTGAATCAGTGTTAAAAAATATTCCTACAATGAAACAACAAACCCAGGTAGTTTTACAGAAGAATTCTGATAATTATTTAAGAAATATTCTAGTGTTAAACCAAAACAAATAGATTGTTTTATCAAATTATTCCATGTGAATAAATAGTCAACAAGTCCAGATTATCTGATTTATTATTATTCAAAACAGGTACAAGGAAAGCCCAGACTTAAACATCTCTGTGGAAAGGTGCACTGACAAGCTCCATCCACTAGTCAGTCTGGAAATTGCGTGTACAAAAAACTGTTCTCGGTTCTCTCTGTATCCTACCCCTGGGAGAAAATCTGTACCCCATTAGTGAATTCCTGGCCAATTTTATAACTTAAGCTGGGCAATTTTAAAGACTTAGAATAAAAGTTGAACCAAATATCAAAGAAGAGCTGTGAAAAAATAATAACAATAGGCAAGAGAGGGAAAGTGCCATCAGAGTAAATTCACCAACATACTCAAATGCCTAGACATCAGCAAAAAATTACAAGCCATATTAGGAAACAGGAACTGATGGCCCAGCCAAAAGAATTAAACAAATATCCTGAAGAGATAAGGATTAATTAAGACAATTAATCAGTGATAATCACTCAACTCTCTTAAATCACTTCAAAGAATTTAAAGAAAATATGACTAAAGAAATAAGGGATATTAAGAAGATGCTTGGTGAGCATAAAGAACAATTTGAAAACCGGAAAAGAAAGTAACAGACCTTATGGATATGAAAGACACGATGGATGAGATTAAAAACACATTAGAGGCACATGAGAGCAGATTTGATATGCTTGAAGACAGAATTAGTGATTTTGAAGACAGAACATCTCAACTGGAAAAGACAGGAGAACAGAAAGTGAAGATAATGGAAAAAAGTAGAACAGAGTCTCAGGAAATTGAATGACAGTACAAAACACACAAAAATTCACATTATCAGTGTCCCAAAAGAAAAGAATGCAAAAAAGGCAGAAAGAATATTTGAGGAAATAACGACCAAAAACTTCCCAACCATTATGAAAGATATAAAATATCAATATCCAAGAAGGACAACACACTGAAAACAGAATAAATCCAAATAGACCTACCCTGAGATACCTACTATTCAGAATGACAAATTTCAGAGATAGAGAATTCTGAAAGCAGCAAGAGAGAGGCAAAGCATCATGTACAAGGGAAATTCAACAAGATTAAGTGCCGGCCTCTCATCAGAAACCATGGAGTGAGAAGAAAGTGGTATATATTTAATGTAATGATTTATGCTTTATTAATATGTAACAATAAAATTGATTTGTTAAAAAAAAAGGAATTGGGAGATTGCAGAAAAGTGAGGAGTGGAATGGAATAGCTAAACTTGAAGGGAGTAAATGTTAATAGAAGGAAATGATTTTGGCAAGACAGTCTGAGGCCAGATCACAAAGAACTTTTAATGTCAACACAAAAAACATGACCAATATGCTCCCATCCCTTGAAAATCTAGCATGTTAAAATATTAACAGCTAGAAGAGACTCTTTAATTAATACCCTTTCAGGGAACTCTAAATAGAGAGGGGGGAAATCAATAAAGTTGCTACATTTTAAGTAGGTGTAGCAGTTTGGTATTATTTATGAATTCCAAAAATAGATATTGGATTATGTTTGTAAACTGGCCTGTTTGCAAGTTAGATTGTATTGGATTCAGAGGTTTCATTTTTACTTGATTAAATAATGATTAAGGCTTCGATTAGGCCACATCAGTAGGAGAAACTACACAGCAGAGCAGAAGAGTTAGTTGGAGTTTTGATGCTGGAGTTTTGAGCTGGAGCCTGGGAAGTAAACACACAGGAGAAGAACAAAGAGGAATAGAAAGACCTCCACAGACACGGCAGAGACCCTGGGAAAAGAGATGAGCTGTTCACCTGATAGTCTACACTGACCTTGTGAAGAGCCGCAAGCCTAAGCCCGGAGATAACCAAGCCCTGGGGAGAGAGACAAAACCTAGAGAGCCTGATGACCTGCAGCTGATATTGGAAGAAACCTTAAGAGGAAGAGGAAGAGGAAGGCTGAATGTCTGCAGCCATCTTGCTCCAACATGTGGCAACAGACATTGGTGAGGGAAGTAACTTATGCTTTATGGCCTGGTAGCTGTAAGCTTCTACCCCAAATAAATACTTTTTATAAAAGCCAACAGATTGCTGGTATTTTGCATCAGCACCCCTTTGGCTGACTAACACAGTAGGGATGTACAAGAAAAAGATTATGTTGTAAGACTGAGACCATATAAAATATAGTTTAATATAGGATGAGGTTACGAAGAGCTATATAAATAAAGAAGCAAATGAAATGAAGACAATAAATAGTTTTGAACTAGAGAGTACATGCCTCTTCCAAAATAGATAACAGAAACATCAGATAAAAGAGAAATATTGTCCACTCAATTCTGAGTGCAAAAGAGTTGGATTAGGAAATGATAGGATTGTTTAACATATGCATTATATCTATCTATTAGAAATGAGTATGGAGGAGAGGGAATAAAGACAGGAGAAAGAAATATTCCAGTGTACTAGGGAATAAATTATTCTTTAGAAAATTACAAAAATAATTGTGGAAAATTTTTTCTTAGGAGGCTCACAAGATAGTGTGTAGCTTAGATAAGTTAAAATCATCAAAATAATTAAGGCTGATGCTTTCAGGTGCTTTCTGGTTTTTGCAGCAGACCTGACTCCTGAATCAAAGGCATTATTGTTTTGTTATTGGTGTGCGTATGTCTATTTTAAGTGCTGGCTTCTAAGTTTTGCTCTTTATTTTTCCTACATTGAGGAGGTATCTATTAACACATACACACACCATTCATATGTGCACACACCACACACATACCCACCATATTGATCCAGGGGTGCTACGGAACAGGGGAGTAATTACAGCAGAGCACCTAATGATGGATAATCACAAGCAGGATTATCTCTCAAGAAATTGAAGAAAATCAAAGGAAGCTGCCTGTTAAACTCAGTCCAGTCATCTTCATGGTGGCATGAGGCCCAATTTCTCTATTACCAGTAAACATCAATTCTCAGGGGGCAAAGAAAGGGGAAAATATTCTCAGCAAAATAGGATGAGCTCCTCTTCTGTCAAATGCCTTCTCTTTAACATGAGTACTTCTGAATCTTCAGAGATACCAGTAGGTGATAACAAATATAAATCAGAAAGAGAATCTGTGATTACCTTTTTCTGAAGACTAAACCTAATGGAACACACACAAACACATAGACACACACACACAAAGAATCCCAGACACACAGACATATAGTCTGTGCATCTCTAAGTTACCCAAAGTTCCCTGTCTAGAGAAGGCTGTGTTGTGAGTCTTCATTTTTCCCAGATGCCCAGTTCTAACATAAAAATTAACATTGTTTTTTTAAATCTAGTTATAGGAATGCCTTCTTATCTTGCAAAACTTAACTCAAGTGCCACCTTCTCTATGAAGTCATTCTCAACCTCTGTGCTGGAGGCAGAATGAACCATATCTTCCATTTTGTGCCTTTTACATTTGCACTTCTGTTGACAGACTTTCTTAATGTCAATTACCTAGCTGTCTCCTTGGATAGCTGAATGTCATGCACACTTTGACAACATGAAAACAAATATACACAGTGGAAAACCGTAGATATTGTGGTAGAGATATAGAGAGAACCCTACATGAATCCCTGTTACTGTGTTTCATCCACACATCAGTACATACCATTATCCAAAGTTGATAAGACAAATAATGAGGTAGCTCCATAATGGCAGTGATTTTTGTACTGTTTAGTTGCTTTTACTCATATATTTCCAGAGCCTAAAATAATATATGTCATATGCTAGGTCTGTGAAAGAAAGAATGAATGAATGAATGAGTGAATGAATGAATGAGGAAAGTCCAGGAGGCTATGACAGTGCACTGGAGAGGCAGTATTGAACTGTTCAGTATTGCTATACCCTCAGAATACCACTCTGCCTGTTGGACTGACCTAGCTATGTATACCTAAAACCATGGTCTTCTCACCTTGCACCAAATCCTAGATTGTCAGTCACCAATCCTGCCTTCCTTGACCCTCAACTGTATACCAGATTATTCCTACACTGTTCCTGAATGAAAAAATTATCAGGAAAAATTGTGATAAACATAGCTCGAAAGCAAAGGGTGCATGACAATGGTTTCCACCATCTCTTTATTATTCCCTAAGCCTGAGTCATAGCCCAAAGCTTAGGTGCAAAGAATTACTACATCTAGCCCAGATGATTATGAGCTCTGCTTATAGAGTTTTAATATATTCATTAATGTGCTATTAGGTAGAATTGAATATTATAGGATGGAACAATTTCCTCCTTCTATCCAGATTTCTGCTAACCTATAAAATAGGAAATTATGTCCTCTTGGAAGTATTGAGAAGAAAGTATCTGCTCTTCTCTACACCCTCCTCACTTACATTTTCCATAGGAAAGTAAATGGGTATTCTCTGATTAAAGAGATTGGGAATATGAGGCTGGAGAGTACATAGCTCAGCCTCTTTGTTGGCTCTCTCTCAGCCTGCCCTCAGGATGTATACATTCTTACCAAGTAGAAAGCTTATTGAAGTTGGACATGCTCTGTTCCTGAGGGCAAAGATTTGAAGTTGTCTTTACCCTGTAACTACAATAAAGTGGATGTTTTGGACCCCAAATGACTCCAGTGCCTATTTCTCAATTGTTTAAAAACTTCGGGAACTAAGAGTCATTGAATACTTATTCTATCCAAGCAATATTTATGTCAGGTGTTGTTCATATATTATGATATAACATTCACACCAATCATGAGAAATAAGTATATTATTTTATTTTACAGATGTAGAAATTGAGGGAAAACATGGATTAGATAGTGTATCTAAAATCACATAACAAATCTAGGATGCCAATTCAGGTCTGTCTGACTACTAAGCCCATGCTCATTCCATCATACCACCATGACTCCTATTTCTCCAACATGCCATAAACTTCACTTACCACATCATTTAGCTTAAAAGGATAGAGCAGGGGGAGTGGATGTAGCTCAAGTGGATGCAGCCTGCTTCCTGTGTATGAGGTCCTGAGTTTAATCCCTGGTACCTCCTAAAAACAAAACAAACAAACAAAAAGCAACTCTCATTGGGGAGCAGATGTAGCACAGTGGTTGAGCACCTGCTTCCAATGTATGAGTCCTGGGTTCAATCCCTGGTAACTCCTAAAAAAAAATAAAAAAAAAAAAAAAAGGATAGAGCAGGAAGGAGAAACTGAGAAAATCTTTTAAGAATTGATTTAAATTCAAATTTAGAGGCAAGGGTTCTGAATGATGCGGACAATTGATCAGAAGGATATTGACTGAACTTTATAAAATGAAAAAAATAATTAAATGTGCTAGAATAATAGCAACATGTAATGAAAAGCCTATATAGAATTATAAATCACAATCATTTATTTAAAAGGCCTTGTAAAAGGTCCCATGTTTAAGGGAACATAGGTGCTTTTGTTCTGTTTTGGAGCCCCAGCCACTGACCTAAATCAGAAGAACTTGCTTGGTAGGATGACATAGGTGAGATAACATGGCAAAGATCAAGAACATTGCAGGGACACACCTACTAGAGTGTAGTAAGTCTAGGACACAGCTGGAAGAAACCTCCACAATTTTCATTGTTACAAACTTAACTTGTAAATAAATAGCAATCAGATGGGGAGCAGCCCATGGTCTAGCCAACTCCACTTAACCTAAGAAAAGTTGGAGAGGGGCTGAAGAGAGGATTAGATCACTAGATCAGTGTGGGTTGAAATAAAAAACAATCCCACTGAGCCTGCACACATGAGAACCTCTCAGGTACTGCACAGGTTTGTCGTTTTACTTATTTGATTTAAACCACTACAAGTAAGTTTGTTTTTTTGCAGAATCCTATTACTTCCCCTCTCCAACTGGTTGGTGTGGCTATGTGGAAAGTCTTCTGAATTACAGGACTGCAGAGCTCACTCCATAGAAGACCTGAGGAATTTACTGGAAATTATAGATATTGTTAGCAGGCTTTTGCCTATATTTTATTCCCTGTTTCTTCCAATGCTAGAGAAAGGCGAAGATAATACAAGGTAACTCAAAGGGATTATACAAAGTAAAATAGGAAATCTCTGGAATTTTTGTATACATGATTTTCTTATTAAAAACATGATGTTATTGGAAAAAATGAAAATTATTGGAAAATTCCATCGCACACCTTAAAAAAGTACAAAATGCTTAACATCTAATTTTCTAAATTTAAAAAATCATTATATACTGGTATTTATGTTATTTCTTTATCCTACTCATCTTCTCTTACATGAATATGTATTCAGGTGAATTTTGTATTATGAAAATCACGTATATTAAATCATTTCAAGTGATGGTAGGCCAAACTTAAAATTGTTTTCCCCACAACTCTACTCTTCAGCAACATTTAATTTAGTAGTCCTAAATGTATTAGTATTGTTCAGATGTATCTAATTATACTAGTGTTCAATTTTTATATCTCTGTCTATATAAGAAAAGTGAATCAACATCATTATATGCAGACATTGCTTTAATCACATTATATCACAGAATATTTTTATATACACTTGTAAATGCTTTATCAACAGTAAATTGGGTTTATTGGCTAACTATTTCTGTGAAACTCTTTTTTTAAAAAATGATCCAAAACTCAGTCACTTAAAAAAATATTTATTTATTATTGCTCAAGCATCTGAGGGTTAGCTGGAGATCCGTTGATCAAGGTTGGACTGCGAATCCTAAGCTTAACTGGCTCACTCACATGTCTACAAGATGTCTGTGACTGCCTAATAGAATCTGAGCTCACCAGGACAACTTGGCTCCACGCTGCAAGCACTGTTAGATACACACATCTATCATTATCCTTGAAACAGCAAGATAGCTAGGGTATCCACTACTTATGACAGAGACACAAATGGGGAAGAAGGAAACATGCAAGGCCTCTTGAGATCTAGGAGTGAATGTGCCTCTGTGTCGTGTCTTCATCATTTTACTAGCCAAAGCAAATTGCGGCTAAGCCCACAATTAAATGGTGGTGGCTTAGTTTGTCAGAACTGTTATCATGAATAAAACAAACTGCTTGATTTGACAACAGAATTTATTGACTCATGATTTTGAGGCTAGAAGAAGTCCAAAATCAAGATTTCAGCAAGACTTGCTTTCTTGGGGAGTCTGTAGCATTCTGGTGCTGGCTGCCAGCAATCCCCAGCATTCCTTGGCTTGTTTGTATCTCTGCCTTCCATCACATGGCATTCTCTTTCTCCTTGTATCTGCTACTCTAGATTCTGCTGACTTTCTGCTTCTTCCTGATGCCTTCTCTTGAGTTCTGGCTTTCAATTTCTTCTCTTTAAAACTCCATCCTAACTATGAGCTGATTTATTGGCATGATGCCAACAAGCCAAGGTTCCTGAATTATCTCATGGATTAAGGTTCACCTAGAGACTGAGATTCAGAGGGTGGGCATTGGCACAAAGATAGCAAATAGACAAATGATACACAGTAGAGAGAAGTAAGAAAAAAAAATGTCTCCAGTAATGTGACTAAAGACCCTCCCTGATTCAGTTAGCCACACCTTAACTAACAATAATATATTCAAAAGGTCTTATTACAATGAGCTCACACCCACATGGATGTGGATTAAGATTACCAATTTATGTTTGTTGAAGTACATAATTCAACCTATCACAGGTGGGGAAAGAATCTTTTCTCTTCCTGTGGGAGGAGCTGCAAAGTCACATGGCAAGGCATGTGATTATAGGAAGAGGTGAAGTATTGAGGTCAATGATACAGTCATCCATACTAGGTATGTATTGAAATTCAAAGCTTTTTACAATTCACCATTACAGCTTCAGAATAAGGAGTTTTTATTCATTCATTCAAAAAAGGTATTCATTTATTTAGCACCTACTATGTGCCACACACTGCTCTAGGTTCTGGAAATACAATAGGGATCAAAAGAAACAAAATTCTCTACTCTCATGAAGTTTACATTCTAATGGAGGTAAGAGAAGAGAAATCTATTAAAAGAGAAAGAGAAAGAGAATTGGCTTGGCATATGAGCAGTAGGACAAAAGATACTATTTAATCAAATAACTAATGGCAAGTGACTTAAAATCCCTCAACCGCACTGGAGTGTTATCATACTGCTTCTTTTGTATTAGTCTGAAAAGCAACACCACCTCATTTGCCATGTTGCAATAAGATGGGCACAATCATATATTATCTGGTAAGAGAGAGAATAGAATTGGAGATGTAATCTTGCTTTTTAACCAACTCAGACATAATATTAAGAAACTGATCTTTCTGTGCTACAGTGTGCTACTCTGTAAAAGGGAACTAAGAATGCTCCCAGGGTGAAGCATACCTAATGCAAATGGATAATAAGGAGAGTGAAGGCACAAAATGGTGGAGTAGGAAATTTTACAAAACATGAAAGAACTAGAAAAAGAGACTGGGATTAACTAGGTTGTAACCGTGGAACCAGAATGAACATTTTGAAATCTACAGGAGGGCCAGAGTTAGAGAGAAGCTGCTAAGAGTTCAGTTTTTTCAAATAAAAGCACGAACCAGTGACAAGCCCCCATTGTTCATCCCCTCATCAGCAGAAAGGGTTGCTGCTGTAAAATTTCAGCCCAGATTCAGGGAGCATTCACCTGGGGCCAGGGCTGGCAGAGGAAACCTCCTCCTCCGAAATTTGGGATTGAGGGTTGAGGTCGGGCTAGAGGATCTCTGAGGCACCAGTGTGGAAGCTAGCCTCAGTTTCAGCCCTTTGGACAGCAGTGCTTGCAGTTACCACCATCACCCACCTGGATATAAAGAGATAGTGAAAATAGTGGTCAAAGAGGAGTGGCTATATTAATAGCAGGCAAAAAATACTTTAACTCAAAATCTGTTACAAAAGACAAATAATATTATATAATAATTATAGTGTTAATTCGACAAGAAGATTTAACAATTATAAACGTATTCACTCCTAACAGCACAGTACTAAAATATATGAAGCAAATATTGACAACATTGAAAAAAGAAATAGTTCTACAATAATAGTTGGAGAGTCCAATCCATCTCTTTCAATATTGGAAAGAATATGTAAAAAGAAGACCAATAAGGAAATAGAGGACCTGAACAGCAATATAACCCAACTAGATCTAAATGACATATATAGAGCATCTCACCAAATGACAGTGGAATGCATATTCTTTTCAAGTGCACTCAGATCATTCCTTAGGACAGATCATATTTAGGGCCCAAGAGAAGTCTCAATAAATTTAAAAATATTGAAATCATAAAAAATAACCTCTCTGACCAAATGGAATGAAGCTAGAAATCAATAACAGAAGGAAAAGTTGAAAAGAAGCAGGAATTAAATAGTACACTCTTAAACAACCAATGAGTTAAAGAAGAAATTACAAGGGAAATTAAAAAGTACTTTGGGACAAGTGAAAGCCAAGACACAACATATCAAAACTTATGGGATGTAGAGAAGGCATTACTCAGAGGAAAATTTATAGTTATGAATACCTATATTTAAAATGAAGAAAGATCTCAAATTAATAACCTAACTTTATATCTTGAGGAACTAGTAAAACAAGAACAAAGTAAACTCAAATTTAGCAAAAGAAAGGAAATAATGAAAATTAGAGCAGAGATAAATGAAATAGAGGATATAAAAAGAATTAGAGAAAAAACAAAATAAAAAGTTCAATAAAATCAGATCAATAAAAAAGACAAACCTTCAGAATGACAAGAAAAAAATAGAAAAGATACAAATAAGTAAAATCAGAAAGTAAAATGGTAGCAACATTACCTACCTTGCAAAAATATAAAAGGATTATAAGACAATATTGTGAATAATTGTAGGCCAACAAACAAGATAATCCAGAAGAAATGGAAAAATTCCTATAAATACATTAATTACCCACGATGATTCAAGAAGAAATAGAAAACATCAACAAACCTATAACAACGTACAGAGATTGAATCAATAATCAAAATCCCTTAACCAAAGATAAGTCCAGGACCAGTTGGCTTTACTAGTGAATTCTATGAAATATTTAAAGCATAATTAATACCAGTGCTTCTCAAACTCTCTCATAGAATTAAAGAGGAGGTAATACTTCATGATTCATCTGTGAAGTCACCATTACTCTGTTACCAAAGCCCCATAAAGGCGTTACAAGAAAAAAAAATTATAGACCAATTTCCCTTAAGAATCTTGACGTAAAAATCCTTAACAAAATACTGGCAAAACAAATTCAATATCATATTAAAAAGGTTATACACCTTGACCATGTGGAATTCATCCCAGGAATGCAAGGGTGGTTTAACATACAAAAATCAATCACTGTAATATACTACATAAATAAAATGAAGGATTAAAAAACCATATGATTATCGTAATAGATGCTGAAAATGACTTGACAAATGCTGGGGCACTTTCTTGATTAAAAAAAAAAATTCAGAAAGGAACTTTCTCAACATGATTAAGACCATTTATGAAAAGCCCACATCTAATATGCTCAATGATGAAAGACTTAAAAGTTTCCCACTAAGATTGGGAATGAGACAAGGATGCCCATTTTTTACCACTACTGTTCAATATTGTACTAGAAGTTCTTGCCAGAGTACTAGGCAAGAAAAAGAAATAAAGGTATCCAAACTGAAAAGGAAGAGGAAATATTATCTCTATTCGCAGATGGCATGATCTTATATATTGAAAACCCAAAAGAATCCAAAGGAAAACTATTAGTGCTAACAAATGAATTCAGGAAAGTGGCAGGGTACAAGATCAACACACAAACACAACTGGGTTCCTATACACTAGCAATGAACAATCTGAAGAAGAAATTAAGAAAACAATTACATTTACAATAGCATCTAAAAGAATAAATTTAACCAAGGAAACAAGACTCCTATACTGAAAACTATAAAACACTGATGAAAGAAATTAAAGACTTAAATAAATGCAAGACATCCTGTGTTAATGGATTAGAAGTGTTAACATTGTTAATATGTCAATATTATCCAAAAGAATATACAAATTCAATGCAATCCCTCTTAAAATTCCAGCAGTTTTTTTTTT